>JACXGI010007202.1:23017-38495 GCA_016801175.1 Esox masquinongy
CCCCCCCCCCCCCCCCGCCACTTCCTGAAGTCCACGATCATCTCCTTAGTCTTACCAACAATGAGAGAGAGAGAGGTTGTTGTCGTGGCACCAGGTGGCCATGTTCTGTACCTCCTTTCTATAAGTGGTCTCATCATTGTTGATGAGACCCAGGATGGTTGTGTCATCCGTGAATATAAGGATGGTGTTGGAGGTGTGCGTGGCCACGCAGTCATGTGTGAACAGGGAGTACAGGAGGGGAATGAGTACACAGCCCCGCGGGGCTCAGGTGCTCAGAGTCATTGTAGAGGAGGTGAGGTTGCCCATTCTCACCACCTGGGGTCGGCCCGTAAGGAAGTCCAGGATCCAATTGCAAAGGGAGGTGTTAAGTCCCAGGGTCCTGAGCTTAGGAATAAGCTTAGCGGGCACAGTGGTGTTGAATGCAGAGCTGTAGTCCATGGCATCAATGCCTTCCTCATCCAGGAACTGCCTACACACTCTGGCTACAAGAGGCTGGGCATTGTCCTGTACCAGGAGGAACCCAGGGCCCACTGCACCAGCGTAAGGTCTGATGATGGGTCTCAGGATTTCAACCTAGTACCCCTACAGCAGTCAGCGTATTGTTGGCTAGCACGTGGAGGTCTGTGCGACCCTCCAAGGATATGTCTCCCCAGACCATCACTGACCAACTGCCAAACCAGTCATGCTGATGTTGTAGGCAGTATAACGTTCACCACGGCATCTCCAGACCCTTTCATGTCTGTCACATGTGCTCAGTGTGAACCTGCTCCTACCTGTGAAGAGAATGGGCGCTAATGGTGGACCTGCCAATTTTGGTGTTCTCTGGCGAATGCCAATCGAACTGCACGGTGCTGGGCTGTAAGCACAAGTTCCACTACAGTACGTTGGGCCCTCATGCCACCCTCATGGAGTCTGTTTCTGACAGTTTGGTCAGAAACATGCACACCAGTAGCCCGCTACAAAAACAGGTGAACATTGATTCACAATCGCTTATGCTTCCCAACCGCCAGATTGATATCCCTGAAGTGTAACTGACTTGGCGTTATACTGTGATTATTACATGTTCCCTTAAATCTTTGGAGCAGTGCATATTCTATTTTTATCTGATAGTTTTGTTATTTATTATTATATTCTTATTTTCATTTTCATGCACTTTGACATAGGATTAAATGCACTCTACCAAAATTCTAACTAGGCTCAGCTGTGCCTTTTGAGTGAATGGAAGGAACACAGATCAGGTCTAGCAACAAGGTACTCAATTACTACTTTATTAAAAAATAACATTTAGTACACAATGATACAACACTGCACAGTAATGTGTGTGGGAGCAGCGATGTCCCAGAATAGATTGTGTAGGGAAGAGAGAGAAAAATGAGGGGGAGGGATGCTGGTCAAGTTAGAGGGCCTACTGCAGAACCCTCAGTCCTGAGAGGAGATAACGGCCCTGTCCAGTAACAAACCCTCAGTCATTATTGCCTAAGACACTTGCCTAGTGGATCAGGGCAAAGGTTTGTTTCTGCTCCAGGCCATGAGCCCACTGTTTATTCATGAGTGTCAATCTCAGATGGTCACTGCTCATGCTAGCTGATATATACAGTACCACTCAAACATTTAGACATCTACTCATTTAAGGGTGTTTCTTCAGCTTTACTATTTACCATGTTGTAGAATAACATTGAAGACATCAAAACCATGAAATAACACATTGTTAAACAAATAAGTGTTAAACAACTCAAAATGCATTTCACCATCATGGTTGTGTGCCGTGTGGCCTAAATAAATCACAGACGGTGTCACCAGCATAGCATCCCTACATTGTCACACCTCCTCCTCACAGTGGAACCACACATGCAGAGATCTGCTTTGCACAAAGACAAGGCGGCTGAAACCAAAAACTTTGGACTCATCAGACCGAAGATCTTCACCAGTCTAACGTCCATTTTTCATGTTTCTTGGCCCAAGCAAGTCTGTTCTTAATGGTGTCCTTCAGTAGTGGTTTCTTTGTAGTAATTCCACCATAAAGGCCTGATTTACACAGACACCTCTGAACAGTTGATGTTGAGATGTGTCTGTTACTTTAAATCTATGAAGCATTAATTTGGCCTGCGATCTGAGGTGCAGTCATTTGCAGATTTCGGAGGCTGGTAAATCTAATGAATTTATCATCTGCAGCAGACATTACTCTAGGTCTACCTTTCCTGGGGTGGTCCTAATGAGAGCCAGTTTCATCATAGCGCATGATGGTTTATATTACTGCACTTGAATAAACTTTAAAAGTTAGAGAAATTTTACAGATCGACTAACCTTCTTGAATTAAAGTAATGATGGACTGTCGTTTCTCTTTGCGTACTTGAGCTGTTCTTGCCATAATATGGACTACAACAGTACAGACATAATGATGGTCTTCTGTACACCCACACTACTGCATTAGGATTGAAAGATTAACTTTTAACAAGACACCCCTGTTAATTAAAATGCATTCCAGGTGACCACCTCATGAAGCTGATTGAGAAAATGCAAAGATTGTGCAAAGCTGTCATCAAGGCAAAAGGTGGTTACTTTGAAGAATTTACTATGTGAAATGTATTTTTATGTTTATCACTTTTGGGTAACTACATGATTCCCTATCTGTAATTTCATAGTTTTTGTCTTCATCATTATTTTACAACACATAAAATAGGAAAACTAAAGAAATACCCTTGAATGAGTAGGTGTCCTACCTATCCAAACTTTTGACTGGTACTGTGTATATTTTATATTTATATATATACACATATATACATACATACACATATATATATATATATATATATACACACATATATACACATACGGTTCTACAGGTTAAATCCAGACACATTTCTGTGTTAAGTGCAGACCTCAATTTCGAGCACTATCTAAAGTGCTTCTTATTCCAGGAAGTGACTAGACTGGAGTTGTAAAAAAAAAATTTAAAAAATAAAATAAAGGATTACATTTTCCGTTAACTGGCCATCAATGTGAAACCTTTGCTATGTGGAATAAATGTGTGGCACCTAGCTCAGGACTAAGCCTAAAGCACAAGCTGCACAGAAAGACCCAGAGCAGAACTGTATGGCTCTGCACTGTGCCCATCAAATACTGATCATAGACATGACACACACACCCTACCCACAACTAGAGGTAGGCTGTAGATAGTGGTCATATACAGAATTTTCCTCATTTCAATCATTATAATTTTCAGGGCAAACATTTCTCTTGAAGAACAAGACTATTATATTCCTCTGAAAAGCATGATATTATAAAATCCTGTGATTATAGCATGTTATTGTATTTTTTATTATTTTAAAAATCAACTGCGAGTCAAATGAAATTCAGGTGGCAGTATACATTTTCGCAACAATGACAGGAGTGAGAGAAATCTTTTTAACATTGTATCTGGGAGTCGTGAGGTGGCTAACCGTACATAAACATAGCCCTGCCTTCTGTATTATATTGTTAACATTAAATTCCGACCTCACTAATAATGGCTATGCGTACTTATACCCATATTTGGAAATGCAAGGAATGGACAACTGTTTAGTCAATGCCCTTACAGTTAGCCAGTGTTAAAAAAAAATAGTAACAAAAACAGGTGTTTTTAGACTTCTGCTAGGTGACTGACGAAATACGATTTGCGGGTATCAAAAAAAGTTGTGATATACTCAAAAACAAAATAATGTTAAAACCATTGCTTTCAGAAAAGTACAATTGGTGTGTATTGGCCCTGTGCAAATTGTCTGGGGCAAGACCACCAGTTATGGAATGATGCTCATTGTTGCAATCCTGAATGCATCTCTGTTTCAAGGCCCATAGTGGAAGACTTCATTATAATCATGCTATCAAGTTTCTTACTAAAAGAAAAGCTAAAGAACTCAGAAAGACTAGCTACTAACGCCATCGAATTTGTGGTTTTTAAAGACTCCCTATTATTTCATTCAGTGACAGTAGTACAAAAAGGGGAGTTAATGGACACAGTAAATCGACTATAAATGCAATACCAATCCTATTGCATGAGAGAGACAATGGCATGGAGAAGTGTTACTTAGGAAATAAAACATTCTCTTAAGAAAGTTGTGGAATCCCTACCTCTTTGAGAGAAAAATTAAAAAATTAGCCTCATCATAGTGGCAGCCATTTTAGCTTTATAAAAAAAAAGTCCCATAATGTCCCAGTAATTCATTCATTCATTCATACACTGAGTCATTCATCAACAAACAACAATCGCCACGCGGGTGCAGTCTCCCTCATTTCACTGCCCTGAGAAGTAGGTGCCCTCACGGCTGTGGGTCTGGAGGTGCCGTTTAATTTTGTCAGAGCGACTGAAGCACTTGCCGCACACCGGGCAGCTGTACGGCTTCTCTCCTGTGTGGATCCTCATGTGGACCTTTAGGTGGGCCATCTGGGTGAAGCCCTTCCCACACATCTGGCAGCGGTAGGGCTTCTCACCCGTGTGACTCCGGGCATGCTCCTGGAGCCTGCCCGAGGAGCTGCAGCACTTCCCGCACACCCCGCAACGATACGGCTTCTCTCGGGTGTGCACCTGGACGTGGACGTGCAGGTGCCCGACGTGGCTGAATGCCTCCCCGCACACCTTGCAGCAGAACGATGATGCGTGTACCTGGAGAGGTGATTTCCCGCACTCCGCCACCACTGCTGCGTTAGCACCCTGGTTGCCTAAGTGGGAGCTCTGGCCTCTGCTTCCACTGGCTCGCCCTTTAGACCCAGACCCCATCATCTGTCCTCCATTCTCCACCCCAATGATGTCAATGTTGTTCTCATTGGAACAGTTGGGGTTAACTGTGGCGAGGGGCTGAGGACCGCTGTTGGACGAAGATGACGATGAGCCTCTGTGGGACCCTTCGGACTTGACATGCCTCGATGAGTTTCTGGGACCAGGCTCTCTCTCTCTGTTCTCCACAGACGGGTTCTGAGGCAAGTTGGAAGAGTGGGGAGGGTCCTGCGGGTATTCGTTGCTGACGCGGGGAGGGGTGAACATGGATTCCGGGGTGCTGCATGAGCCGTGGCCGCGGAGCTGCTCTTCCCCTTGGCTTGACCGGAGCTCCCGTTTCTCCTTGATTAGGATGGGGACGCGCTCCTCATGGCCCATGCTGGGGCTCCACTCCCGACGGGGATGCTCGCCATCCTCCTCCTCCAACAGCGCTATGGACTGACGGTCTGGATGGAAGAGGGAGGGACGTGGCAGTCAAATGATTTACGATTGAGGGAAAATACGATGAACTACAATTATGTATAACAGCAAAAAAACCAAAGAGCATAAATTTCAGCAACACGGATTAATAAAATTAGTCAACGTAGAAACTAGATAGCTAAATATATGGCTAAATAGTTATTAGCTGGCTAACGAACAAAGGTGGCTAGCTGAACGCGAAGGATCTAACGTAGAGGTTAGCAGAATTAGCGTAGCTAGTTTGCTAAAATTATTAGCTGGTCTTCGGAAAAACATTACCCAAAGACAAAAATATAGTTCTCGAAACGAGAATTCCACGGCGTAAACTAGCCACTTGGCTTTATAAGGCACTAAGCTATTAATGTAACTACAACGCAACAACACAGTTGAGAAACCCAATTGGCTCTGCTTCGGCGCTGACTTTAGCATGCCAACTTGCTAACTAGCACAAACCTGGCCATATTTCAATCCCAGCGTCTCGGAGCCTGCGCCTCAGATGGTCGTTCTCCCTTTCCCTGAGTGCAATCTCTTCCTGGTATTCCAAAATCGTGTCTTCGACAGATTTATAGATCTCCTGGGCAGCGAGCATTAGTCGCTCGGTCAGAAAGACGTTTAAAAACTGCAATTTTGTCATTTTCGGGTGTCGCAGCTAGCTACAAGGGCTCTCCGTATCATCCAAAATGGACCAAAAAGATGCTCTCGATGATCACGTGACAATCAATGCCCCTTTACCGTAATCATGAGAAAACACGAGACACTTATTTTTTGGAAACATGCCACAATTATTTGTTCTTGAGTTATTTGTATATTATTGTGAAAAACACTTAGTGGAAGTACGCCAACCCGTTCACAGTACTACTACCGAAAGTAAGTCACATAGCCGTCGCGTGCTATATCAATCGGGCAGAAACTGTCAGATACTATTCAGTTGAACGACTTTGTGCGTGGTATTGGTGCCAGGTGCGCTGGTTCCAGGGTCTCAGCAAGCATAAGCAGCCGTATTTCACGGCAATATGCAGACTTAAACAAGAATGGTAAGAAAACCACATCCAGGTCGCAGTCATATGTGCCATAATAATTCGAAAAATTCCAAGAAACGTGTAGGCGTGCGCAGTACAACAATGGTATACAGAACTGATCACAACTCATCGTTCCTCGACACGAATGGGTTTTTGGTGGACACCCAGTTTCCACTGCGATCCCAGATCCGACAAGGTGAAAAGCGAATCTGTTGTTGAGCCCTTGAACAAGGGCAATCACTAAACATTGGGTTTTGGAGTCAGGAAACTAGTGGTGGTCGGTGGCCGATGCAGTCCCCAGACATTAACCCAACAGAGATTCGTTGGAATGAGATGAAAAGGGCTTTACTCAAGCATGAATGAACCGCTGTCCAACTGCGTGATACCAACATCATACCTATGAAACGTTTCCATCAGCTTGTGGAATCTATGTCCTGATTAATTCAGGTTGTTCTAGAGGCAAAGTGGTCTGGCCTTGTAGATTGGTGTACCTGATAAACAGGCCACTGAGTGTGCAATATTTTTGCACAAATACTAGAAAGCTTTTTGGCAAAGAAAATGGCATCTGGTTATGCAAGACTACTTTGTGGCAAAGTAGAACCGAAACTTTATTCAAAGTACCCTACTGTGTAACAATGCAGCATTACCATGGCCTCTTTTACTTCTTTAATTACGTTTAACTTGAGACAAGAATACAACCTGAAATCTAGGCAAATAGAAATAAAACACATAGTAAGACTTTCAGAAGTGTGCGTTGGAGGTTGACTTTCGAACTGTCTATCATTTGAAAAAGGGGACAAACTATATATACATGAACACTGCGATAGATGTGTCTATGCAGTACAACTACATATTCATGTATAACTGTCATATTCCCACAACCTTCCACTTTGGGATGTCCTTAATTGCACTTGTTTACTTCCTTACTCCTCTCTGGCCTCCTTTTGAAAGAGAAAATAGAAAAGTAAACATGCACAAAACTGTGCTTGTATGAAATGAAAGTTCCTCTACTGCTTTCTTCATTCATTTTGAGATGCACCACAGTTTTACTTAATCAAACTAATACTGGAGGCAGATCTGCCCTGAAAGATGAAATGTATGTAATTAATTGACATAATGGAGAGTGCAGCGCTTATGCCCTAACTATATTGTACCTTAATTAAATGTACATTCAAAATGGTTAAGCCAAGGCTTACGGAAAGGACAGGGGATGAGGCTGGAGTTTGGGGTTGGGACAATCAACTAATCATTCAACAGATTTTAAATGTAAGTTCTACCCTCTCTACTGAGTCCACCAATCACATTCATGTCTGTCTTCAAGACAGTACGTGTTTGAGTAAAACTCCCACATCCTGTATCGAAACGTAAAATGAAAAGGGATGAAAAACAAATTAAGTTAGTAGTGCAAGATACTTTATTGATATAACAAGTGGCACATTGTTTTTAATCATGTGCATGCTTTTCTCCCATATACTCTTTTCCTGTGATTAAATCAAAGCATGTTCAAAGTGAAGGTGGTAGATTTCAACTATTCTGCACAAAGATACAAGTATCATCTATGGAAGTGGGGTATCGAGGAGGGGAGGACACCTCCACTACCCAACCATTATGTCCTCAAACACTCAGTAATTTCTGTGTCAAAGGGGAGAGGACTTCTAAACAAATTAGGAGGAAAAAACAATCAGGTCATACTCTTGACATCCTTGTGTTTCCTCTGCATGTGCACTTTTAGGTTTGACCTCTGGTTGAAACAGTGACCACAGACATTACAGAGGTATGGTCGCTCCCCAGTGTGTATTAGCTGGTGTGTTTTTAGTTTGCTGGCAGTGAGAAAACACTTCCCACAGAAAGTACAGCAGTGGGGTTTTTCCTGTGTATGCGCCATGCGCATATGCTGTTTCAAACGACTCATATACCGAAATGTTTTTCCACATTCCTTGCAAATGAATGATTTTTTTACAACCTGAATGACAAGTGGTGATATCTTATGAGACAAGACAATGCTTTGCTTCTGAGGGATTTGAAAGGGCTTTGAGGGTGGGGCCAGAAGAAAAGTTGTGGGTAAAGACTGTATCAGCTTGGTGTCCGCCTGCATCTGGGGCAAGGTTTTGGATGGGCCCTGTCCATTGTCTTTGCTCACACAGCGAGTAGTAGGTGAAAGTGTGGTGGGAGACTCTGTCAAACCAGACTCCTCGAGATCCTCTTCCTCTTGACTCGTCTTTAATTGTTGCTTCTCATCCGTTTGAGAGGTCTCCCTCGCCAGACTGAGACTCAACTCCTGCTCACTCTGCTGTTGCCGCTGGTTTGGGGAAGTTACTGCTACAGATACAGGGGTGGTAATTTGTCGTGGACCTGCAATTACGGATGGTTCACAATAAATATCTCAGACAGACCGCTTGACAAGTTCGTAACAATTTCATAGAGGAAGCATGTGCATTGAACTTCCCTTGCAAACAATTATTCAGCGTAAACACTGTGCTTTTAAATACATAAACATTATTTTAAATAATAAACACTGCATTATAAGATCCTACCAACCTGGTTTAACTTTATTTTTCCTCGGTCTATTGTTGGAATTCAACTGCCTTCGTAGATATTCATTTTCTCTCTTTACGTAAGTTATCTCGGCTTGGTGTTCTGCCAGCGCGTCTTCAACCATTTTATAAATCTCCTGTGCAGCCGATGTTAATCGCTCAGTGAGAAACAAATTTAGCAACTCTAATTTTGCCATTCTAGGAATGATAAACCCAGACTATCAACCAGACTTGGTGTTTACGTAATCAAGTCTACTGTCTTCTTCGACCGTTTAAGACGCACCTACCCAATAACTTGCCATCAGCGCATTTTTGCCCTCTTCTGGACTGGAGTGAAACAGAGGAAATGGCTAAGATTTATCACAGAAAATTGTATAAACCACAATGAACATAGGAACTGCCATTCACTATTATATTGTACGCTACATTATAAACTGTATGATTTAAATCCTAAAAACTGATTTGCTGATACCCGTGGTACGAGACCTATCAATGATATATTACATTACTTTTTACTGTTTTTATTGTGCTGGTAACAAACCTGTATATATATATATATATATATATATATATATATATATATAGACTGAAATAGTATAAGTCATAATTCCGATAAAACCTTGCGGCACAACTGGAAAATCGTTTATTTTGGTTCTTACACCATTCATTTTTCGATCAACTTAAAGTTATATCTGAATCTCAAATCGCATACTACACACTATGTACTACAAGTACATACTTTGCAGGTGATGGTGAAGTACATACTGTTTAGTATATAATAAAGGTGAATGACCTGCGTGAAGTTGGCCCCCCACCCAACGCAAAACTTCGGCAAAATAGGCTCAATCATTTGTGCTCCGTTTGTGCTGGTTTGTGCCGTTAAAAATTTCGTTTGTGCTGCTATCATTTTATAGATATTAAAGAATATTTTATAGGACATCCTGAGGTCACTCAGCCCCCCAACATCCTCCGAAATCAACGAAAATAGTCTTGTTTGTTTGTGCATCGTTTGTGCGGGTTTGTGCCGTAAAAAAATTCGTTTGTGCTGCTTCGGTATTTTATATATTAGACATTTAATTACTGATGATGACGTCACTCAGCCCCCCAACATGCTCAAAATTGAGTCAAAATAGGCTCATTCGTTTGTGCTTCGTTTGTGCTGGTTTGTGCAGTTAAAATTTTCGTTTGTGCTTCATCTGTGTTTTTAATATTAGAAATTTAATTATAGGCGATGACGTCACTCAACCCCCAACATGCTCCAAATTCAACCAAAATAGTCTCCTTTGTTTGTGCTTCGTTTGTGCCGTTAAAAGTTTCGTTTGTGCTGATGCACAAATATATTAGACATTTAATTTGGGGTGTCACCAGCCCCACAACCTGCTCCAAACTGCCTCAAAATAGGCTCAATCATGCTCCGTTTATGCCGCTGAAAGGTTTGTTTGTGCTGCTACAGGTCTTGGTACATAACCTACATTCCTACTGGATAGCGCACTGGCTTTACTCTCTTTCCACTATAGCTCTGTCACTATCGGTAAGAAAGCAGTCGCAAAAACAAACCTTTATCGGCACAAAAGGAGCACAAATGATTGAGCCTATTTTGAGTGAATTTGACCTGTAAAATATTATTTATCTAAAAAATTATAGCAGCACAAACAAACATTTTACCGCACAAACCAGCTCGAACCATTAAGCCTATTTTGCCGTAGTTTTGCGCTGGATGGGGGACCATCTTTACATAGGTAAAATACCTTTAATCGCTTCTGCTCCAGTTGTGCTGCTGTCATTTTTGAGATATTAGTCCTAAATTTTTTTTATAGATAATTCCGAGGTAACTCAGACCCCCAAATCCTCCAAATTAACCCATACAAGTCTTGTTTGTTTATGCTTCGTTTGTGCTGGTTTGTGCCGTTACAAGTTTCGTTTAGGCTGCTTCGTTGTTTTAAATATTAGAAATTTTATTATAGGGTATGGTGTCACCAGCTCCCCAACATGCTCAAAATTCCATCAAAATAGGCTCAATCGTTTGTGCTCTGTTTTTGCTGGTTTGTGCATTTAAAATTTTCGTTTGTGCTGATGCGGCGTTTTATATATTAGACATTTAATTTTAGGTCACCAGCCACCAAACCTGCTCCAAATTGCCTCAAAATAGAGTCAATCGTTTGTGCTCCGTTTGTGCCGCTAAAATTTTGTTTGTGCTGCTATAGTTTTTGGTAAATAGTCTACATTCCTACTGGATAGTTCATGGCTTTACTCTTTCCACTAGCCCTATAGCTCTGCTATAGCTCTGTCATTATCCGTAAGAAAGACAGCCGCAAAAACAAAACTTTTACCGACCCAAACGAAGCACAAACGATTGAGCCTATTTTCAGTGAATTTGACCTATACAATATTCTTTAATATCCAAAAGATGAAAGCAGCACAAAAATTGTAACGGCACAAACCATTAAGCCTATTTGCCCAGGTTTTGCGTTGGGTGGGGACCATTTTTGCGCAGGTAAAATACCTTTAATCGTTTGTGCTCCATTTGTGCTGCTGTCATTTTTTAGATATTAGTCCTAAAGAATATTTTATAGATCATTCCGAGGTCACTCAGCCCTCCAACATGCTACAAATTCATTCAAAATATGCTCAATCGTTTGTGTTCCGTTTGTGCCGGTTAAAATATAGTTTTTGCGACTTTCTTACCAAAACAGTTGAAGTAATGACGGAGCTATAGTGGAGAGTAAAGCCAATGCGCTGTCCAGTAGAAAAGTAGGTTATGTACCAGAAACTGTACCAGCACAAAGGACTGAGCCTATTTTGAGTATATCTGGAGCAGGTTGGGCGGCTGGCACAAACGAAACTTTTAATGCACGAACGAAGCGCAAACGAGACTATTTCGGGTGAATTTGAAGTATGTTGGGGGGCTGAGTGATCTCAGAATGACCAGTGAAATATTCTTTAATGTCTAAAAAATGATAGCAGCACAAACGAAAATTTGAACTGGACAAACGGACCACAAACGATTGAGCCTATTTTGAGTCAATTTGGAGCATGTTGTGGGGCTGGTGACACCATACCCTAAAATAAAATGTCTAATATACAAAACGCTGCATCAGCATAAACGAAACTTTTAATGGCACAAACCAGCACAAACAAAGCACAAACAAAGGAGACTATTTTGGTTGAATTTGGAGCATGTGGGGGGGGGTGACGTCATCGCCTATAGTTACATTTCTAATACTAAAAACGAAGATGAAGCACAAACCTAAATTTTTAACTGCACAAACCAGCACAAACGAAGCACAAACGAATGAGACTATTTTGATTGATTTTGGAGGATGTTGGGGGGCTGAGTGACCTCAGAATGACCTACACTGTTTTATTTAATATCTAGAAAATGACAGCAGCACAAACGAAACTTTTAACAGCACAAACCAGCACAAACGTGGCACAAACTAACGAGCCTATTTTGACTCAGTTTTGAGCTTGTTGGGGGGCTGACTGACGTCATCATCAGTAATTAAATGTCTAACATATAAAATACCCAAGCAGCACAAACGAAAATTCTAACAGCACAAACCGGCACAAACGAAGCACAAACAAACGAGACTATTTTCTTTGATTTCGGAGGATGTTGGGGGGCTGAGTGACCTCAGAATGACCTATAAAATATTCTTTAATATCTATAAAATGATAGCAGCACAAACGAAAATGTTAACAGCACAAACGAGCACAAACGGAGCACAAACGATTGAGCCTATTTTGCCGAGGTTTTGCGCTGGGTGGGGGGCCAACTTCACGCAGGTCAACAACCTTGCCTATTTTGTGCCAAAGGTCGCTTTTGTTTTGTTGTTTTGAACACCCCTTGATTACCTACTGGAAATTAACATGTGATTTAATACATTTCTTTATTTTCTGTGAAGTTTAAACAAATGACTAATGATAGTTAGACCTCTGATCTCTGTCCTGAGATGCTGAAATATGCGTCAAAATAGCTACGAAGAATTTCACCGCTCTTTCCAATTTGCGCATTGGTGCGGTTTATGCGCATTGGTGCGGTTTATACACGGTGCGGCTATAAACGGGGAATTACAATAGTCTAAGCAGACAGTCAGAACGAATGTGTCCGCTTGAGCATTTAGGCCTATATAATTTTATTTATTTTTTCGTTTTTTGAATTAGTTAATTCTATTCATTTAAATCGTTTGATTATTTGTAACTATAAATTGTAAAATATTTTTATAAATAGATTCGGGTCTTCTGATATGCGAGTCGGCTCCCAACATTCACCTACAAGAGATGGCTCTTAGAGCCGACTCCTTTGCGAACGACCCATCACTACTGTAAATTAGGCTAACTTCTAGATGACATACCAAAACCTAACTTCACCAGAGCATTGTTGTTACTTATGAGGGGTGGAGTCTGCCATAAAGATCTATATAAGCGGCCTACCGTCAACTTGCTGTCATTTAACGTTGCCATGAGCGAATCTCTTTGGCTTTAGTAGATTACAACTTTTGGTTGTTCATTGCATACTGCACTTGTTATCTACACAAATTCAAGGTTGGGCTACATGAACATTCAAATTCTGTAATTCCTCTAAGAATAACATACCATTTTCTATAGCTCCTATTAGGGATGGGACGATAGACGATTTTACTACTAATCGCGATGGAAAATACTTACGATTATGAAATCATGGAGAAATTCCATAATCGGGATAATCGTAAATCGGGATAATCCTCACATGAGTGACTTGAAAAAGTTCTGCCAGTTGCTCAAGTTTCCCTGACTGCTTGGTTTACAAGTGGAGCGCACGTCTCATCTCACATTGTACTAGGCCACTAAACATCCTCTGCAACTTATGGTCAATGAAGCCAAACGGTTTTGCTAGCTTGAATAGAAGAATATTGTCAATTACAATAAAAATATAAATTAAATTCTTAAATATCGTTATGAGTTGGGATTGTATTGTAATGATATAAAGAATAAACTAGTTTTCCAATTCCTTTACAACAATACTAGTTTAACTACACTTAGTCTACAAAAAAAAGCTTCTGATCACGTCTCCACTTCCTGCTATATGCAAATACCTGTCCTTTCCATTACCACGGAAAATAAGCAGTTGAAACAATGCTGAACTCAAACAAACCAATGATATCCTAGAAGAATCTGTTAACAAACTGCAAATTGTTGAAAATATGAATAGGATATACATTATACACACATCTCTTTCGATTTTCTAATTATAATTTCGTTTATATTGTAGGATAATTGTTAACGCTTTCCTACTGAAAGTGACAGGAGAAGACTGAGAATATCATTTGCGCAGGCCAAAATAACATTGACTATCTACATAATCTGCACAATACATGATGCGCACAACATAACCGGGAGCTGTTATAATGAATTATAAAGTTATTATGAAGAATCGGCACATCAAATAGGCCTATCGTTAGCTAATAAGGCACATAAAATGCGCACGGAAGTTCATGCACCCACAGATGCACCCACAGGTCAGTACAGAGGCGTCGCTAGGATCACAATACATTCGGGATTTAGCCCCTAATCTTAAATTACAAAAACACCCATTATTTCCATCAGCATATTATCGGTCTCTTCCCGGAGGATGCGCAAGAATAAACGTCTTAGAACCACTTGAATGTGCTTCACTGTCCGCCAAGAAAGTGTCCTAACGTCGATGTCTTCGTGGGATCACGAAATATATATCCCTACCGAACTGTATCCGTGACGTTTTTATCCGATACCGAAAACATCTATCTGATTTGTTGTAAAATCAATACCCAATCCGACTGATATCTAAAGTCAGCCATATCTAATCCAAAATATGCCAGGGATGAGGAATAATCAGATCTTAATTTTTGTTGGATAATTAGGATACCAGATAGAAATGTGTCCGAAAGACAAAAAGGCTGCATTAAATCCGCTAAATTGTTGTTAGCTGTCTTGCTGTGGCTATTGATGTTGGACCTGCATTTTATATTATAGCTGGGGCAGTCTCAGATTTCTTACAATCTACAATGTAGTATTTTCATGAAGACATTCCTATTTTAAAATGTGGAGCCAAGAAGAGAGTGTGTATTATAAACGTACCTCACTCACCCTCTAATGTGTGCGTTTCGATTTATTTGTTGAATAGGAGCTTGAGCACAAATTAGGTCTACCTGGCCTGTGTACATACAGGTGCTGGTCATATAATTAGAATATCATCAAAAAGTTGATTTATTTCAGTAATTCCATTCAAAAAGTGAAACTTGGATATTATATTCATTCATTACACACAGACTGATATATTTCAAATGTTTATTTCATTTAATTGTGATGATAAAAACTGAAAACTAATGAAAATCCCAAATTCAGTATCTCCGAAAATTAGAATATTACTTAAGACCAATACAAAAAAAGGATTTTTAGAAATGTTGGCCAACTGAAAAGTATGAACATGAAAAGTATGAGCATGTACAGCACTCAATACTTAGTTGGGGCTCCTTTTGCTTGAATTACTGCAGCAATACGGTGTGGCATGGAGTCGATCAGTCTGTGGCACTGCTCAGGTGTTATGAGAGCCCAGGTTGCTCTGATAGTGGCCTTCAGCTCTTCTGCATTGTTGGGTCTGGTGTATCGCATCTTCCTCTTCACAATACCCCATAGATTTTCTATAGGGTTAAGGTCAGGCGAGTTTGCTGGCCAATTAAGAACAGGGATACCATGGT
>JACXGI010007203.1:0-16712 GCA_016801175.1 Esox masquinongy
TCATCCACTTCATAGATCTCACTTGGTCTACCCAGCCATTCGACCGTCACTGAAAAAGATCTGATGTGATTGGATAAAGAACTTTGAATTAGGCTGCCTGTATAAATGCAGCCATAGCATTCTGAGTTAAATTCAAGATGGTGATGTAATACCTGAGGACAAATAGTTTTCAAAATGTCTTCGATTGCTGCATCATTGCAAGGACACTCCAGTAATCCTCCCTGGGTCTCATGGAACAGTCCACTGTGAGTATTATATTACTACTGGTCACAATTCTGCCACTGTCAGGAACAATCTCTTCTGAATTGTATGTGTGATGCAGCACTACCAGAATGACATGTTTATCACCTGTAAGAAGGAAAACAGCACTCGTCACCTGTTTATGACTGACTTTTTTTTGTCTATTTTCCCATCTATTTTAGATCTGTCCTGACTAAAATACCTGGAAGTTGCCTCTCATCTGCTTCAATATCAGTCCCAGCACATGAGACGATGGGGCAGACAGCCAAGACGTAATCACATTCATCTAGTGTCTTCACCTCAATACAGCCTCCTTTAATGACAAGACGCCTGGCCAAATCCACGTCTGCATCCTAAGTTGTGCCAACACGATACATATAAAATTTCACCATTCCTAAAGAGATACAACAGAAAGAAAATGTAGAGATATAAAACACCATCTAGAATTGTTTTATTTAATGTGTTCAAAAGGGAGAATTTACCATACATTTAAGAAATGTCAAAGGGTCTTTAAACCTTTTTTTCTCCCCAATTCTGTGATATATCAAATTATTACTAAGGCATCATCTGTGTAACTCCCAGCCAGGGATTTTTGGGCCATAGAAACTCTTAGGAAAGACGCCTAAACGTTTTTATGGGCTGCCTAAGAAGAAAAGTGATGCATTGCTTCACAAATTAAAACTCGATCAGAAATTAGGTGAATATCTTCGATAGAGTAGGGTGATCTCCTTAGGGCTGGAATGCGCGTCATCTATGAAAATTGAAATTAGCCAATGGGCTTTAAAAAAAAGTGATACACTAGTATCACTCTAGTGTCATTAGCTAGTAGTTAGGGACATATGATGATGGGCATTTCCTTTTGTTAAGATGTCACTTGTGATTCCTGTTCGACTAAAATCGCTGAGTTATTGTCAAAACATAATTGTTGCAACAATAATTATATAGGAAAGATACTTCTAAAATGCTGAATGAGTTTGCAAAATTTGCAGAGCTACTCATTCTTAGCTCCAAGGGAAATGTTTAGAATTATGTTATATTTGCATTAATATAACAAACATTTCTATCAGCTCCTTGGAGAAATGTGTTGAATTTCAATAAATTAATTTAAACATAATCAAGATAAGAATTTTAAAATTTGTAAATTCTTTGGGGTGATGAGCTGACATCACCTAATTGCCACTCCCCTGACCACGCCCAACACCTATTCCCGTTTTTGATCCAGAAAAACCCTGCCAGTGTGCTCAGGACATTTGATGTGGAGGTATGTGCCTTCCAAAACACATCTAATGCTGTTTTGGTTTTTTCACGGTGCTTGCTCAACCAGGATGTCGACACCGGATGTCTTACGTTCCAGTAAGGATGCATTCTCGGGCCTTCTACCTCAATTGATCTTATAGATGCTTTTAATTGCACTGCCCTCCGGGGGTACGGAATATTAAACAGGTCAAATGTATGTGCACTCGTATCTAATGTTTCGTGGCCGTACATTGAGGGCTGTGGTTGCCAGCCGGATGTTCAAATCTATAATTACATTTTGCAAGCTTGTACATTTAGGTACGTGCTTGCAAGCTTATAATAGCAAGTTTGTACATTTAGTTTGTGCTTGCAAGATATTTTAATCAAAGTTGCAATTGTGTAACCAAACATTTGTATGAATTGAAGTAAGCAAGCAAGCAAGTTTATTTATATAGCACAATTCATACATCGAAGTAATTCACTGTGCTTCACAAAGAAAACAATATATAAAAATACAATAACATAAAAACAAATACTCAAATGAAAACATCAAAACAAATGAAAACATAATAATAAAAAATAGAATGAGAAAATATAAAAAGAATAAAAACGAACTGCAAGCATATTTTATATTCATATTTACAACAAGAGCATTTACCGACTGAAATGCACACGCAGATCTTTTTTAGAGGTTTCTCAATTTTGACATATTTGTATTTTGAGGTTCGTAAGTAAAAATTAATTCCTCAAGCAGAAGGATGGGCCTTCTACTTTTGACCAATCAGTTACACTTGTTTTTATCGCCCTTACTCCTGTTGTATAAATTGTTGCACCAACGGCCAGAACAAATTCCTTGTTTGTTGTGAAGCTTACTTGGCAATAAAACTCTTTCTGATTGGCATTGCTACAACCAATACCATTGGTCGTATAAGTTTCAAAAGGTTGGGGTCACTTAGTAAGGTCCTTTTTTATTTTTATTTTATTTTTTATTTTTTTAAATCACATTTTTTGTCCATTAAAATAACACAAAAAATGTATCTTATTGGTTCTCAACAGGTAGCTTAATTAAATATTACCCACAAAACACCAGTCTCAACGTCTACAGTAAAGAGGCCGGGATGCTGACCTTCTAGGCAGAGTTGCAAAGATAAAGCCATATCTCAGACAGGCCAATAAAAAGAAAAGATAAAGATGGGCAAAAGAACACTGGACAGAAGTAGATTGGAAAAAAAGTGTTATGGACAGACAAATCTAAGTTTGAGGTATTCTAATCAAAGAACATTTGTCAGACACAGACCAAATGAAAAGATGCTGGAGGAGTGCTTGACGCCATCTGTCAAGCATGGTGAAGGCAATGTGATGGTCTGAGGGGCGTATTGGTGGTGGTAAAGTGGAAGATTTCTACAGCGTAAAAGGGATCTTGAAGAAGAAAGGCTATCACTCCATTTTGCAATGCCATGCCATACCCTGTGGACGGCACTTGATTGTAGACAATTTCCTCCTAGAACAGGACAATGACCAAAAGCACAGTGCCAAACTATGCAAGAACTGTTTAGGGAAGAAGCAGTCAGCTGGTTTTCTGTCTATAATGGAGTAGCCAGCATAGTTACTGGATCTTAACCCAATTGTGCTGTTGTGGAAGCAGAATGACCTGATGGTACATAAGTTCCCATCAAGCCAATCCAACCTGTAGGAGGTGCTTCAGGAAGTATGGGATGAAATCTCTTCAGATTACCTCAACCGTTTGACTACTTGAATGCCAAATGTCAGCAAGGCTGAAAAAGCTGCAAATAGAGGATTCTTTGACGAAAGCAAAGTTTAAAGGACAATTATTATTTCAATTAAAATTCAATATTTCTAACCTTGTCTATGATTATTTCGAATTCATTTTGCTATATTTCCTAATAAAATTAATTTCATGTAGATTTTCATGGAAAACAATGACATTTATAAGTGACTCCAAACTTTAGTTTAACGGTAGTGTATATAAACACACACACATACATACATATACTTAGAAAACAATAAAAACCTAAATAGGAGCTTTGAGAGTAACAATCTAACCTTTACAGTGTCTGACTTCTTGCTAAACTTCCTACCGTTAACTGGAGATGCTATAGGGAGGCTGGAGTGTTAAACATTGCAATATTATTTATTATAAATCAAATAATCCACGTAAATTACACAATGACACAGCTGTTTCCTCAACCGGTAATCTGTCTATGGACAATGCAATGGATAGCATTCAATACTTCTACGGCCTCTAGTGCAGGTATTTCCTCACACTGTTTTTTCTTCTTGGATCCATTCTGAAACTGCCAAAGAAGTCATTAGTTAAAAGTAAATAAAGTTTGTTTGCTGTCCACAGCAGCCAAACGTGTACTTTGCATGCCCTCCATGTCCACACCATCAGAGCGAATATTCTCAAAGGCCGGCTTCATTGTCAACAAGTCCCAAAGTAAACTTCTACCAAGTAATGTGGACAAACTAGTTTTCCTCTCCCACAACATGTCAAGGCTGAATAAGAAGAACACTGCATAAAGTAAGACTACTCATCTGCCTTATGAATTATATACAGTAGGCCACGCCAACCATTCATTTTAGACATAGGCATATTAGCTTTTTGTTTCTGCAGGAAAAAAGTCTGAAGACTGACAAAGGTTTACTTCTTCATCTTAAATATTACAAATCTTATATTTAAAAAGTGTTTAATTTGTTTATTTGTTGACACTTTATTTTAAACTGTTATTTGTTTACTCATTTACACGTTGCTTTGATGTTTACAGTGAAATAAAACATTTGGGTTAGCTTGATTTAAAAAGAAATACGTGTGCTGCCTGTCACATTATTCCGACAAATCCATATGGTAGCCCGACGTCGGCAATTCAAATAGACTGCAATTCAAATCTTGCATCATAGGCAGCAGTCTTCTATTGATTTTTAAATGCAAAAAAATATGTTCCCATTACTTTGTTGCATTTTATTACGTTTGGTCGAAACCATCACTGAAACTCATGCCAATGGATTTTGGAGTGCCAGATAGTCTATTATGAACAAAAAAGGAAAATGGGACGAATAGTAGAATCTCTTTTGAACAGCCAAATCCGATTCGACTGACAAAATTCTGAGTCGGGTATAGCCCTACTTGGAGCTGTAGGTGGCCACGCAGTCATGCGTGAACAGGGAGTACAGGAGGGGACTGAGTACGCGGGTCAGGGTCAGTGCAGAGGAGGTGAGGTTGCCCATTCTCATCACCTGGGGTCTGCCCATCAGGAAGTCCAGGATTCAATTACAGAGTGAAGTGTTAAGTCCCATGGTTCTGAGCTTAGGAACAAGCTTGGCAGGCACAATAGTGTTGAATGCACAGCTGTAGTCCACAAACAGCATCCTCACATATGTGTTGTCTTTTTCCATGTGGGAAAGGGCGGTGTGTGTCGTCAGGGCAATGGCATCGTCAGTAGATCTATTGAGGCAGTATGCAAATTGAGAGGGGTCCAAGGTGTCAGGAAGGGTGGAACTGATGTGAGTTCTGACCAGCCACTCGAAGCACTTCATGATGGTGGAGGTCAGTGCTACAGAGCAATAGTCATTCAGGCAGGTGATGGAAGGTTTCTACAGGTACAGGGACGATGGTGGTCTGTTTGAAGCAGGAGGGGACTACAGACAGAGACAGGGAGAGGTTGAATATGGAGGTGAAACCGATAGATGACATCTCTGAGGTTCTCAGTTGGATTCAGGTCTGGGGAACTTGAGGGCCAGGCAATGGCATCAATGCCTCTCCCCATCCAGGAACTGCCTACACACTCTGGCCACATGAGGCCGGGCATTGTCCTGCACCAGGAGGAACCCAGGGCCCACTGCACTAGCGTAAGGTCTGACGATTTCATCCCGGTACCCAACAGTAGTCAGGCTACCGTTGGCTAGTACGTGGAGGTTTGTGCAACCCTCTAAGGATATGCCTCCCAAGACCATCACTGACCCACCGCCAAACCGGTCATGCTGGGGAATGTTGCAGGCAGCATAACGTTCACCACGGTGTCTCCAGACTCTTTCACGTCTGTCATATGTGCTCAGTGTGAACCTGCTCTCATCTGTGGTGAGAACGGGGCGCCAATGGCAGACCTGCCAATTCTGGTGTGCTCTGGCGAATGCCAATCGACCTGCATGGTACTTGGCTGTGAGCACAGGTCCCATTAAAGGATATCAGGCCCTCATGCCACCCTGGCCCTCATGCCACCCATGGAGTCTTTTGTTGACAGTTTGGTCAGAAACATGCACACCAATAGCCCGATGGAGGTCATTTTGTAGGGCTCTGGCAGTGCTCCTCCTCTTCCTCCTCGCACAAAGGAGCAGATACTGGTCCTGCTGCTGGGTTGATGCCCTTCTACAGCCCTGTCCAGCTCTCCTCGTCTCCTGGTATCTCCTCCATGCTCTTGAGACTGTACTGGGAGACACAGCAAACCTTCTTGCAACGGCACGTGTGGATGTGCCATCCTGGAGGGTTTGGACTACCAGTGCCTGTACCGCCTCAAGCTACCAGCAGTGACAAGGACACTAGCGAAATGCAAAACTAGAGAAGAATCTATCAGGAAGGATAAGGAGAGAGCAATTCTCTGTGGCCACCACCTGCAAACCCATTCCCTTTTTGGGGGTTGTCTTGCTGCTGCCTCTCCAGTGCACCTGTTGTCATTTTCATTTGCACCAAAACAGGTGACAGTGATTCACAATCACTTATGCTTCCTTACTGGACAGATTGATATCACTGAAGTTTAACTGACTTGGTGTTATACTGTGATGATTACGTGTTCCCTTCATTTTTTTGAGCAGTGTATTTTCAGTGAAATTTAAGGATAAATTATTTGCACATCATTGCATTCTGTTTTATTTGCATTTTACGCAGTGTCCCAACTTTTTTGGAAACAGGGTTGTAAATTTTGTACAAAGTTACATGCCTTTTTAGGATGACTGCGTTTTAGGATGCATCTTTGGACATCACTATAACATCAACAAAATGTGATGTGTGGTCATATGTGATAAACAGTTGTAATTAAAATGTTGTTAGTATATTAAATTGGTTCTCTATTTTTTATTGTTTGTGTATTTCAAGCAATATAAGACATTAATTTTCAGGATCCATTGATTTATAGTTCTGCACTTGACAGAATAATATAAACAATGTCTCAATGTAAAATACTGCATCTTTTTTGTCAATGCTTAAGTTGCATATATAAAATTTAGAGAACTCCCAACACTCTTTTGCACACTGGAAAGACTTGTACCAAATTTTGAACACAAACATCAAAGTTAGAACATGTATGATATTTATTAGCAAAACATTACAATGTCCGTTTTCAGTAGCTGGATTTGCCGTAATAAAGTGGACATAACCAACAATACAATGATATGCCACCCTTGAATTTCAACCTGCCACCCTTCTGCCACACCATGCAAAATTTTCTAGAAACACCACAGGTCAGAGCAAATGCAATCCACACATACGAACTGCTATCTTTCAGATAAACAAAAACAAAACCAGGCTAGAATGTGCAGCCCAGTATGGGTTTCCAGTCTCTCTAAGAAAAGGAAGTGATCAATAGTGTCAAAGACAGCACTAAGATCAAGAAGAAACAGGACGGATGCAGAAACTTTGTCTGAGGCCATTGGAAGGTAATTTATCACCTTCACAAGTGCAGTCTCAGTGCTATGATGGGGTCTAAAACCAGACTGGAGCATTTCATAAATGTTATGTGTCTTCAGGAAGGCATTCAGTTGTTGGTAAACACATTTTTCTAAGACTGTTGAGAGGATTGGGAGGTTTGATATTGGCCAATAATTGTTTAACATATCTGCATCCAGATTTGATTTTTTCATAAGAGGCTTTATTTCCATTATTTTTTAGTGAGTTTGGTACACATCCGGAGGATAGGGAGCAATTAATTATGTTCAACATCGGCTGACTTGGCACAGGAAGTAGCTCCTTAAGTAGTTTTGTTGGAATCAGGTCTAGTTGACAATTTGTGCGTAAATTAGTAATGAGTTCTACCAGGTTCTACCAGAACCTGGTAGAACTCATTACTAATTTAGTGAACGTGTCGAGCGATACAGGGACAAGAACAACTTCACATGTTGAGAATAGCTTTTTTGTTAACTTTGCAACCGTACTAAAGACACATTTTGGATTGTTTTTGTTCACCTCAATCAGGTTGGAGAAATAAGCTGATCGAGCAAATGTGAGTGATTTTCTGTATTGTAGTGTGCTATCCAGGCTAGTCTAAATACTTCCAACTTGGTGGAGCGCCACTTTCGCTCCAATTTTCTGGAGGCTTGCTTGAGTGCTCTAGTATTGTCTGTGTACTAGGAAGCAAGTTTCTTGATGCGTATTTCTTTTGTTTTTAGTGGTGCAACCATATCTAAAGTATTTTGGAGTGTTGAGTTTAGATCCTCGATTAGATAGTTCGCAGATTTATTTACTCTGTCATTGATGAACGAGCCTGGAAGAATATGAAGAAATCTACTTGTAATCCGAGAATTTACATTGTGGCTTTTAAAAGTCATTGTTTGGGGTGCAAGTGGGTTTCTTGTTTCAACCGTAAATGTAACAAGACACTGATCCAGTATTCCAGGATTATGGAGAAATATTATTAGATCTACAATATCTATTTCTCGTGACAGGACTAACTCCAAGGTATGACTGTGTCAGTGCATTGGAACTGAGACGCTGGACAAAACGCATTGAGTCAATTATGGCTTCAAAGGCTTATTGAAGAGGGTCATTGGACTTTTCCATGTAAATAATGAAATCGCCAAAAAATAGAATAGAACCTGCCATGACTACAAGATTAGACAAAAATTCTGGAAACTCACAGAGGAACATTCTGCATGGCCCAGGGAGGCCTGTAAATAGTAACTATGGAAAACAATTTATCAGCCAGGTTAGCTTTCATGAGTAAAACCTCAAAAGAATGAAAACCAGTGATGTGTTTACGAGTAAAATTATATTTACTGTCATAAATTTCACCCCCCCTTTTCGGTATGCGTGGGGGATATGATCACTAGTGTAGCCAGGAGGAGAGGTCTCATTTAGGGCAGTAAATTCATCAGGCTTTAGCCATGCTTCACATGCTTCAGGCCAATGACACCCAGTTTATGATCAGTGATTAATTAATTTACTGCAATTGTCAAGGGATCTCACATTAAGGAGTCACATTTTAAGATGTGAGACAATACAGTAATTTTTATTCGTGACCGAAGTGAAGGAAGGCTTTGCTTAATAAGGTTGCTATTGTTAGCAATACCTTGTTCAACTTTTCTCAGCTTGGAACAAGTCACGGGATTTAACTGTGTTAATCCTGTGTGGAAGATGGAAAATGTTCACGATTTATTAAAATAAAAACTCCTCAGTCTGGTATAACAGTTGATTATTTCAAGTTTAATTACGTGGATCCACGGGAACAACCGCCACAACATTAACAGAGAATGAGTACAGAGACTAGCAGAGTAACGTCATGACAGATGTTCTGATTATGCATTTCAAGTTTCAAGCTTATATTCTCTTCTAACAGTACAGATGACGTAATTAGCATTTGCAGAATGTACATACAAGGAATAGTAGCCACTATAAGGTAGTCTAAAATGCAAGGTTACACTCAGATGGCTCCAGGAGGCACAGAAAATCATAGAATGTCGGTTGCCCAGACAACCCCGTCAAAGGCTGAGATATATCAATCTGGGCATTTACTATATGGGGACTTAAGTTAACTATGCTCTTTCCAATAAGGAATAGAGCTCTGTTCACCTGTAGGATGTAAGTAATAGTAACCCCCTGCTGTTCGAGAGCTTCCTCCTAGAGAACAGTTTCTTATGGTGGTTTTATGGCACAGGCCTGTTTCTCTTACTGCTAAAAGGAGCCAAGGCCCTGCTCAGCCGACATTCCATTCATCACTGCCCCTGAACACAAAACACTGACCTTAAAAGATAGTGACAGAGACAGAGACAAATCTTTCAGTATATGTGTAATTGATCAAGCATACAGAGTACAAAACCCTTCTAATAAAATAATGAATAAATAAGGATGATAATAAATTAATTTTCTACACCTGTAATAATTTCAGTTGAAAAATATAGTTAACAGAATTAAAAAGCAAAACCTACAGTGGATGATTAAAGAATGCTTTCAATGCTGAAGAAAATAACCCTAACAACAGAACAAAAGATCAGGACACCATCCAGTAGGTAGGCTCAAAGACTACCATCAGGTCCTGGCTATGAGGATGCCCCTAGCCATCTCTGTGCTGATCTGGGGGCCAAAGTCAGAACCTGGCAGAGGAGAGGCCTCTAGGCATCTCTGCGCAGTTGTTTTTTGTTTCCCCCAATTAGAGGCAGCTTTAAGTTGTTGCCTCTAATTGGGGACCCTATATTAGTTGAGTTTGTCCACACCACTGTGTGGATCATTGTTTATGCCTTGTGTACTGTTTTAGATGCGGTAATAGCGCTCCTGTGTTTTGGTTGTTTTGCCAACTGCTATTAAAGGAATGTCTTGCCACCACTCTGAGCCTGTGTCCTGCCTCTTTGACCATGACACATACTCAGAGTACACATTATAGGGTACACTACAAGCTCTAATAGGGTATTTTCTGTTGCATACTGCGGGTCAAATTGGGATACCAGAAATACTAGTGCAGTGGATCTGTTTAAATGAGACATACAAAAAAGGAAAAACCAACACAGTGTCTCAGAAAGGTGTTGGGCCACCAGAAACCAGAACTAGCCCAATCATATTGAAGTAGAAAGCAATGGTTTAGAAACCCTTTCCAAAAGCACTGTACGTAACCCATAATGGAAAATGCTAATTCGTTTTTTGGACAGCTATGTAAAGGCAAACATTGATTGTTCCCGCAAAAAGTGTTCAATTGGTTATATTCCTATTTGTCTTCTAATGCCTCTTGATATGAAAGGAATCTAAAAGTAATTCAAAGTATTCAGATTATGTTACTGAGTTTGAGTCATCCAAAAGTTACTTCATTGATTAAAAATTTGGACAGGTAACTTGTAACTGTAACGGATTACATATAAAAAGTAACCTGCCCAACACTGTATACTGTCATGTAAAAAAAACTTCCAAGTACACTTGGAAAGTTGTCTTTTTTTACAGATTTTGATACCTGGATAGTTGAGCTGAAATTCAAACACATTCATTGATAAAGGTAACCCAATTTAACAAATAACACAAACAATGTAACTTTGAAACCATTCATGCAATTAAAATTATAATAAATGCAATTTCCTTTTGACGAAAAAGCAATTTCCTTTTGACAAAAACTCTAAATTTACCATCACATAAAATGGCTAAAACCAGAATCAGGTGCACCAAAACAGGTGCAAATTATTTTAAAAATCATTACTGTAACTTGGTGGGGGTCCAGCCTTCCAAAAAGATTAGGAACTGGGCCTGGTTTGGTCTTATTGGATTTGTGGTAACATCACGCCAAGCTCAAAAGACCTAATTGAGGCGACTCAGAATAAAGCAAAGTAAAGCTATAACAGAATGGCTCAAAAAGAAGAAATGAAGGGTTATGGAATTACAGAGTAGAAGGCCTTGAAGTGGGTTGTCCATGCCAGATAGTCCTTGAACATAATGGAAGCAGTACTGTAACAGAGTGGGCAAAAATTCTTCCCAGCTGACGTAAGAGACTGATAGACAGTTGGAATGGCTACATTAAGTTATTTCAAGCAAAGGGGGCAACACCAGCTAGGGATGTACTTATTTTTTTCTGCACTATGAAATTACATTTGCCAGTAATTGATTGCAAAGTAAATTATTTGAAGATTACATATCCAGATTACATATCCAACCAAGGCAAAACATGTTGCCACAGCAGTTCCAAATAGACTACACCTGGTACTAAAAAGAACTGGAAAAACAAACATTGGCGTCAGAATTTTTAGTACATCCTTGTTGACAGCACACAGAGCATGGGAGGCAAGCCCAATAGGATGTGTAAATTAATCCTAAAATGCTTTCAGAAAGACCATCCGAATTCTGATTTTTTTTCACTAACTGCTCTTTTGACCAATTGACCATCACTGAAAAAGATCTGATGTGATTGGTCAAGAGACCAATTAGAGAAAAACTTTGAATTGGGCTGCCTGTAGATAAATAGAGCTAATTTAAGATGATGATTTATTACCTGAGGATGTACTGTATGGTCAAGTTTTTCCAAATGTCGTTGACTGCTGCATCATTGCGAGGACACACCAGTAGTACTCCCAGGCTTTCATGGAACAGACAGCTCACTGTGAGTACGTGCCAGAACGTGACAGGCATCATCTGTGTAACACCCAGCCAGGGATTTTGGGGCCATAGGAACTCTTAGGCGAGACGCCTAAACTATTTTCGGGCAGTCTAAAAAGAAATGTGATTCTCAGCTTTACCAATTAGAACTCTCAGAACTTAGGTGAACATTTTTGATATAATAGAGCAGAGGCGTCGCTAGGATCACAATACATTTGGGGCTTAGCCCCCCACACCCCGCCCCGCCCGGGACAGAAAGTGCAGTGTATTGAATGTACATGCGGAAAATTTCGATGTACACGCTAGCGACCTATTGCTGGGTGGAACTTCCGGTGTGACGTGTGTTAGGGCGGGACTTTCGGAATGACGTATGCATGTCCAGTGACTTTGTAATTTATGATTGCATTGATGTGTCCATGTTTGATGTTATACAACAATTGATAAACACCCCGGACAAGTGTTACAACAGGTGCGATATGTTTGATGTTTAACAAATGGGTCTTAAGGTTCTGGAATGTTAAATTCCCAGACAATAAATAAGTGTTTTATCAGCGGCAAGATGTTTGGTGTTTAACAAAATGGCGCCAGGGTTCAGCAAATGCTATAACCCCTGGCATTTTATGTTCTGATAAGTGCTACAACAGATGTCCTACAACTGGTGGGGGTTAACTTTCCATTGCAATAAGTGCTACAACAGATGTCCTACAACCGGTGGGGGTTAACCTTCCATGTTTTACAATGTGCGTGTAGCATGTTTCACGTGTGGGAAACATGCTTTTTTGTTGTAAGCTATAATGAAGGGGTCAGAACTTAAGATTCTGGAGAGTTTCAGCCCATTTTTCATTTTAACAAGAGATGGGCCTTAAGATAAGATCTGCCCATAGTAAAGGTACCTAAATAACTACTAGTACAAACTGTAGTATATGCAGATTGAAAAACATCCCGTGTTTCACACAATGTTTGTAGTCCACCAAAGCACTACAGTTAACCAACATCACATGTACAATGCTATTATTTTAAAGGAACTAACAATGCCTGGGTCGATCACACATTATGACTAGGTTGATTGTATCGTGGTTGAGCTTAAAATATTGTTAAAAATAAAAACGATGATTTTGGTACATGTGTATGAATGAACAATGATGATTTTTGTAATAAAAAAGGGTGTTTTAAGTCAGCATTAACTTTTAAGTTGCATTATATGGCAAAATGTTACAAAGTTACCCGGAAGGTAGAGTATAAATTTGCATGAACAACGGTGATTCGTTGACAGGTCAAGATATGTTATTTCAGATAAACAAAACTTTTGTAAAGGCGTCTTATGAAATTGTACAACGGGGATTAACGCAAAATTGTTTTCTTCACATTGGTAATAACAGGCAACGCTGGTTACAAACTGCAGTATTTGCGAGTTTGAGAATACCTGTCTGTGTTAGTGTGGGCGGATGCTGGGACTTCTGTGTAAGATGTGCTGTGTTCTCGTAATGACTTGAAGCAACTCGTGAAATCCGATTTTTGATTGCTGTATATGGTCTTATAATATGTTTGATAAATGTTGTTTGAAGAGATTAATGGCGATATGGTGACAATAGCCATCGTTTATATGTAAGCGGATGAGTTTGTCGTAAATAGATAAAATTAAATTACATGATGTCACGGCTGAGCCGCGATAACTAACGAGAATGGCGTTTCTACTGGACAGGAAGTATCAATATATTTGGTTGGTTGGTTGGTCAAACGTCAACAACTATCTGAACTAACTAGTTAAGCTTTATCCACAATTTTAATCATTGTAGCCGGTATAGTTCTAACGTGAAGAACGATGACGTGTAACCAATGACAAAGTTAAGAGGCGTGACCTGCTGGAGGCGCCCCGGCTGTGATGTAAAGACAATATTAAATCCGCAGCTTCCACAGAAGACAGCTGTTATTTCCAGCGCGGAGTATGCCGTTTACATATTAAGTACAAGTTATTTTATTTGAAAGAATTGATTTTAATAGTGTTGAAATTATATGTTTTATATCTCTGGTTTAGGTTGAGCGGAATTAAATCCAGCCTTGTTTGGAAAACACATTTTGGGCCTTCAAATCATGGCAGTCTTTTAACATTATTGTTAATCAGCTTTAAATGCCTGTTGTTACCCCGGATTGTTTTTATTTCAGACCAAGTAACCATCAGCGGTGTTGATTGGACTGCATGGTTGTGATCTTACACATCCTGGACAGATATTTTTTGTCTAAGTATAATTATTCAGACATTTTTAGCGTTGTACTAAAATATTATTAAAATTACCACAATATGCATACAGCTGAATCTTTGTACTCTGTATATCAGCCGACAGTGTGAGGACCCGCTGATGATGCAGACTACATCACCATAATGGCTTCAGTAATGGACCCCCCACCTTGTGGCTGCACAGCGTCAGGGTTTTTTTTAATCACAGTTACCCCATTACACAATGCTTGAAAGCTGAAGGTAATACATATCTACAGTCAACTCATCAAAACTGTGATGTATGTAAATGTATGTTGGAGTTAGAATAATGTTTTAACCTGTAAGTGGATCATTATTTACACGTTAAGCTAGAGATATGGCGAAAGATAGTGATAACATCAGACCAGACACGGAACGACCATCAACATCTACACATAATCAACAGATCACACCCCAAAATACAAATGAACCAGCCAATATTTTGTTACACAGCCATACAGAAATGAATCCACAGATGCAAGGTTTGTTAACAGAGATTAGTAGCCCCCATTTTTCAGATGATCTAGTTGACTCTCCTCCGAGCTCTCTGATGCAAACTCATTGCAACGATGGCGATGTTAGAGTTATAGAACGTAATGCGTTTGACAATGTTGAATTACGACAGTTGATACATTTCCAAAATACTGGTGACGTTGGTGATTTTGTCACATTCTATGCACACTATGGCAAGCTTGGATACTTTGATTGTTAGAGCTTCAGGCTTTGTACATGGGCTTGGTGATCGTCTGCAGACTGAGTTGATAGGTGAATCTCTGATCTCCCCCGTACATGCGTCCTTGAGAGCAGCTGAATATAATGAACACACGTTTGGTAATTTACTTGAATGTGTTATGGAGAGTAATGCCGCGGTTATGATTGATGAATCACTAGAGTTGGTGGTACAAATTGTCAACAACCGCGAGGGTGGTGCCCCACGGCGTAAAGCTCAAACACTATTGATAGATCAGATTATCAATAAAAAAAAGAAGGCATTTATATGAGGCTGTGAAGCAAGCAAGCAAGTTTATTTATATAGCACAATTCATACATCGAAGCAATTCAATGTGCTTTACAAAGAAAAAATATAAAAATACAATAACATAAAAACAAATACTCAAATAAAAACATCAAAACAACAACATAATAATAAAAAAATAGAATAAGAAAATATAAAAAAATAAAAACGGGATAAAAACCATAGGAAGCTATAAGGCTAAACAGTGTGGTTAAGTTTAAGTGCTCAGTCATAAGCATGTGAAAAGAGAAGTGTTTTTAACCTGGATTTAAAAATGGATACGTTTGGGGCACATCTAAGATCTTCTTGTAGTTTATTCCAGTTGTGTACAGCATAACTGCTAAACGCAGCTTCTCCATGTTTAGTTTGGATTCTGGGCTCTACTAGCTGACCTGTGTTCATGGATCTAAGAGCCCTGCTCAGTTTATATTCTTCAAACATATCAGAAATGTATTCGGGTCCTAAACCATTCAGAGATTTATAAACTAAAAGCACCAGTTTAAAATCTATTCTGTAACTGACTGGAAGCCAATGCAAAGATTTAAAAACCAGAGTGATGTGCTCTGTTCTCTTGGTCCTGGTTAACATTCTAGCAGCAGCATTCTGAATGAGCTGCTGCTGTTTTACAGTCTTTTTGGGGAATCCAGTTAAGAGGCCTTTGCAGTAGTCAACCCTACTAGAGATAAAAGCATGGATGAGCTGACAATTTTGGTTCATCCAGGTATTTATGTGCTCTATACAGTGACACAGAGAGTCTACTGAGCTGTTGTCATACGGTTCGAGAGCCATATATATTTGAGTATCATCGGCATAGCTGTGGTAGTTAATGTTGTTGTTCTGTAGAATTTGGCCCAGAGGTAGCATATAGAGATTGAACAGAAGCGGTCCAGGAACTGATCCCTGGGGAACTCCGCATGTCATAGCCACCCTATCATATTCATGATTACCAATGGTGACAAAGTAACTCCGGCCATCTAGATAAGATCTGAACCAATCAAGGACTGTCCCGGAGAGTCCTACCCAATTTTCCAGACTATCTATAAGTGTTCTATGATCTACAGTGTCAAATGCTGCACTGAGATCTAATAGAACCAGAACTGTTATCTGAATCAGTATTCAGCCGTATATCATTTAAAACTTTAATCAGGGCCGTTTCAGTACTGTGGTGAGGTTGGAAGCCTGACTGAAATTTGTCTAAGAGACTGCTTGAGGTCACAAAATTGCTGAGTTGATTGAAGAAAACCTTCTCAATGATCTTGGCTATAAAAGGTAGATTTGATACAGGTTTATAGTTGTTCAATATAGATGCATCCAGTGTTCTCTTTTTTAATAGGGGCTTAATGGCATCTGTTTTTAGAGATGTTGGGAAAGTGCCTGATTGCAGAGAGCTATTAAATATTTGCTGTAGGTCCAATGTTATAGAGTTAATAATTGTTAAAAGTCTGATGGCAGTGTGTCGAGACAACAAGTTGAAGCTTTAAGATGTTAAACTGTTTCTTCTAGGGATTTTTGATCAATTGTATTAAATTGCAACATAATAACCAAGTTATGTCTTGGTGGTCGTAGTGATGGTACAGTGTCCTTGTTAGACTATGTAGTTCTGATGGTCCGTCTAATACTTTTAATTTTTTCACTAAAGAAACACGCAAATTCATTACATTTCACAGTGGACATGA
>JACXGI010007203.1:16812-38483 GCA_016801175.1 Esox masquinongy
TTTGTAAGCTTGTCGACCATGACAAATAGAGTGCGGGTATTGTTGATATTCTTGTTGATCATTCCCGATAAATGTTGCTGTCTGGCCCTGCGTAACTCATTGTTGAAGCTACCAAGGCTTTGTTTATAGATGTCATAGTGAATTTGAAGTTTAGTTTTCCTCCACTTACGTTCCGCTTTCCTACATTCTCTTTTCAGGGTGCTTACCATCATGGTGGTTCTCCATGGTGTTTTCTGTTTGCTCATAGTTTTACCTTTACCGGTGCAGCACGATCCATGACATTCAATATTTTGGCATTAAAATTATCCAGGAGTACATCAACAGACTCAGCACCTATTGTTGGAGAGATAGCTATGGCTTCCATAAACTGAGCATTGGTACTCTCATTAATGTACCTTTTCTTAACAGAAACAGAGTTTACTTGAACATTCGGGGTGATAAGTGATTCAAAAAAGACACAGAAATGATCAGACAGGGCCAAGTCTTTAACCATTACAGAGGAAATATCGAGACCTTTAGAGATAACCAGATCTAGAATGTGGCCTCGAGTGTGTGTACGCTCTTTCACATGTTGAGTGAGATCAAAAGTGTCAAGTAGTGCAAAAAGTTCTTTGGTATTATTGTCCATACTATTATCTATGTGGATGTTAAAATCCCCTGTAATAATAAACACATTATAATCAACTGATATAACAGAGAGTAGTTCAGCAAAATCATCAATAAAATTTGCAGAATATCGTGGAGGTCTGTAAATGGTTAAAAACAAAATTTTGGGATTTGCCTCTGTGGTGTACGACGTCAGACCAAGTCCCCGCTGGAGTTGATGCCTTCGGTCTAGCCCTGGTGCTGTGTCAGTAAGATGTGTCATTGGGGAAGGCTGGTTTGAAAGCCTCTGCAGTTAATCCAGTGGGATTAGCACATGTCCAGGGGAGAGTGTCAGCCAGGTCCGTGACAGAGTGCTCTAGATTTGAAGTAGTCCCTTGTATACCAATCTGTGTCTGCCTGTTAGCGTTTGGTAGCTCAACCCCTAGAGTAGCTGCTACAGAGTCAATGAATTGTTCACTCTCACGTATTTCAAGCTGTGTTATCGTCTCATTCAGTCGCTCGCTCTGAAATTGCTCTGATCTGTTCACCAGTTTTGACTGCGTTCTGTCAAGTATAGGGAAATCTTTAGAGCTCTCTAGCCTTAGGTTAGCCTGTTGTGCTATGTTAGCATTAGCATTTATTGATTCACCTACCGGACAGGACCCACAGTCCGACCGGAGGAGCACTTGGGTGACTAAATCTTCTAAGCGGTTGATCCGTTCCTCCAACAGCTGTCTTAGCTCCTCCATCATAAAAAATCACTCAAAAATACAAAAGAACTATGCTGAGGTCCTCTTTTCAAATTACATAATTCTACATGTTTTTCCGTTTGTTTGATGGGTATGTTGAACCCACAGTGCACATATGTTGAGGCCGAGGTTAGTGGTCGTGAGCTACATACGGGAACTGGTTTAGCGTTAAATGATTGTATGACCTTCACAGATATTGTTCGGCTTGAAGAAATGACAGGATGTAAAATTGTTGTCTTTCATCGAACATGGGATGGTCACTTTAACAAGTTTCAAAACAGCGAGGACATCCACCCTAGAACCGTCTTTATGTACTTACACGATAACCATTTCTATGGTATCATGAATCTGAAGGGTGTCTCATATGTTTGTGAGTGGTGTTATACAGGTTTTAAGACCCATGGTGATCATGGCTGTAAACATAGTTGTAGTGTCTGTCTTCATCAAGATTCTCATACCCAACCCCATAACACAAAGCAGTGCCCGGACTCTAAGTGGATATGTTATTCTGAATTTTGTTATAGACAGCATAAAGGCTTGAAGCTCCACAAAGGTGTGAGTCGTTGGGTTAGCAGGTGTGACCAGAAGAAATACTGTGTCGATTGCGGCTGTCACTACAACGTTAGTATTACCAACTATAAAGCGCACAAGCGCACGGCTAACGTGTCCCAATTGTAACGTGGATCTGACTGTTGAAATGAATCATCAGTGTTTCATAAAACCCTCTAAACCCGAGGACCCCAGTGAGCGCTACATATTTTATGATTTTGAGACAATTGCCAATCCTGTGAACAGTATACACACTGCAAATTTTGTGTGCGCAATAAGATAACGAGACATGGTGTTCAGCCGGAGATGGTTGTGTCGCTGCTTTTTTCAAAAAGTTTAGGCAACCGAAATATACTGACTACACATTTATAGCACACAACTCTAAAGGTTTCGATGGTTACATCTTGATGCAGTACCTTGCTAACAATGATATTGGCACAACACTTATTGCTAACGGTAGCAAGCTCATGATTTTTACAGACAGCACATTCAATCAGAGATACATTGATAGTCATTGCTTCTTACCAATGAAGCTGGCGGCCTTGCCAAGTGCTATGGGTTTTAAGGATTCGAAAAAAGGCTACTTTCCTTACAAATTTAACATCAAGGAGAATGAGAACTATGTGGGCCCCCATCCGGAACCACAATACTACGGTGTGAATACCATGATGGCTATGGAAAAAGATGAGTTTTTGCAATGGTACGAAACTGTTTCCGCAGACCCCTTTGTCATGCAGGATGAAATAAAGGCTTACTGCGTGAATTATGTGGTCATCTTGAGAGAAGGTTGTATGGGCTACAGACTCGAGTTCCTGGAGTGTGGTGGTGTTGACCCATTCTGGTCAATTATGATTGCTTCGGCTTGCATGAAAGTCTTTTGCAACAGATTCCTCACCAAGGACACAATTGCATTGGTCCCCTCAGACAACTACACTCATTGTCAGAAGACATTCTCAAACTGCTCAATCCAATGGCTTGAATATGTGGCCTCTGCTGAGAATATATCAATACAGCACGCCCTGAACCAGGGTGAAATGAAAATCGGTGACAACCCGGTGACAAAGATTCAGTATGGGTTGATGCACCAACAATGGCTGACAAAGCTTGAGGCTTTAAATGAACAACACAACGTACATGCTCAATACATATGGGAGTGTGAGTGGAATCAGCTTAAAAACACATCCCGAGCGCCTTGACCCTCGGGATGCTCTTTTTGGTGGTCGTACCAACGCAATTCTTTTTAAGTTTACGGCTCAAGAAGAGGAGACTATTCAGTATAATTACGTTTGTAGTCTTTACCCATTCTGCAACAAGACAAAGACTTATCTTAATTAATCTTTCGAGATTTCATACCGCTAGACACCTACTTTGGTGTTGTTAGGGCTATGGTGTGTCCGCCGAAAGGCCTTCATCACCCCGTTTTACCGCACAGGGTCGGCGGTAAGCTGTTCTTTCCCTTGTGTAGATTATGTGCAGAGTCTGAAAACCAGGTAACTGATTGTTCACATACTGATTCAGAAAGAGCTTTTCTGGTACCTGGGTTTCTATTGAACTGGTTAAGGCTGTTGAGAATGGTTATCGCGTTGTGAAAATATTAGAAGTCTGGGATTTCACCAGGACATCAGATAATCTTTTTGCAGATTACATGAGAACATTCCTGAAGCACAAGCAGGAAGCTAGCGGGTTCCCACCATCAGTGGTTGACGATGATGCTAAAGACCAGTATATCTCTGAATATCATGAAAAGGAGGGTGTGCAGCTTGACAAGAAAAACATTGTTGTAAACAGTGCTAGGCGATCTTTGGCTAAATTGGCAATGAATCATCTTTGGGGTAAGTTGGGTGAGCGGTCTAACCTTATGAACACAATGTTAATTACAGATCCGGAGGAGTTTAGCCACTACCTTTTTTCCAGTGAAATAGAAGTTGGTTATTTCTCTTTCATCTCAGACACAGTTGCAATGGTACAGTTGCGTTACACAAAACAGACACCAATCAAACCACGTAACGGCAACATTTTCATTGCCGCGTTCACAACAGCTTATGCTTGACTCGAGTTGTACTCACTTTGGGAGAAGTTGGATAGACGTGTACTCTACACAGACACTGATTCAGTGATCTTTGTCACACGCCACGGGGATTGGGTGCCCCCACTGGGGCCGTTCTTGGGTGACTTGACCGATGAGTTACCAGATGCTTTGTTAGTGGTGGGCCAAAGACATACGGTTACAAAACCGTTAAAGGTGTGACCTGTCTCAAAGCAAAAGGCATTACACTAAACAGCTACAACACAACCATTGTTAATTTGGAGACGCTAACACGACTGGTTGATGCTAACACTACTGGTTGTACGAGGCGAGGGTGGTGATGATGATCACGTCCGTGCTAATGCAGACACAGTTGCGAGAGAAAAGAACATTCACACTGAAAACCCGAGTAGTGTCTAAGCGTTTCAGAGTTGTGTACAACAAGCGTGTACTGCTCCCTGATTACAGCACAAGGCCTTACAAGTACTAAATCACATTCTAGGATGGATAGCGGTTTTGACCCACGACTTCAACACCCATTCAGCTGTGTCATTAGTGGCCCCAGTAACTCGGGTAAAACATATTTTGTGAAGATGTTGTTGGATAATGCAGACATTGTTTTCTCCAAAGAAATTCAGAACATCGTCTGGATTTACTCATGTTGGCAACCGCTGTATGACGAAATGTTGAAGGTGAGGGAGATAACGTTTATAGAAGGTCAACCAACATCGCTGTGTGATGACAATCTGCTACCGATTCAGAAAAAACACCTTTTAATTATTGACGATTTAATGAAAAGTGCATCAGAGAGTTTGGAGATGGAGAGATTTTTCACACAATATTCAGACCACCATAGTGCAATTTACCTTGTCCAAAATATTTTTGTTGAAGGCATATCTAGTAGAACTATTAACTTGAACATAAACTACCTCATCTTGTTTAAAAACCCCCGTGACAATCAGCAGATTAGCATTTTAGGCAGACAGATATACCCCAGTCATTCTCGGTTCTTCATGGAGAGTTTTAAAGATGCAACACATCCGCCTTTTGGTTATTTACTTATTGACTTCAAAGCTACAACACCAGAAGACTACCGTCTGAGAACGGGGTTGTTTTCAGGGGATTGGCCTGTCGTGTACGTTCCTAAGAAAGTTTGATCATGTCTAAACGCATTCATAGAAATTTACCACTTTTGAAGATGCTATTTAAGGCACTGGCAAGTCAACGAAAAGTTATTTTAGAATCAGCTTCCACCGACCACATTCTATCACTCTGTGAAATAGCTCAATCTAAGGCGCGGAAAAATACCCTTAACAGAATCTCAGCTTCGAAAAGTAAAGAGACAAAAAACCAACATTATATACATGTCTAGAAAGAACACTTCAGTCGCAAAGAAAAGAAAAACCATCAACCAATCTGGAGGTTTTCTACTACCGTTACTAAGCGTTGCAGTACCGTTCCTAACCAGTGTAATTGCATCGAGGCACGGTTAAACAACATGGATCATGCTCGGAAAATGTTTCTGGTGCCACAACATCAGTTAGAAAAACTGCGAGAATCCAAAACGTCTAGCACCGATATAAGACAATATGTTGAAAATGATTTGGACTCATCGATTCGCAATATACTGTTGAAGCCTAAAATGGATTTACATGAGAAAGCTAAAAGATACTCTGCCATTTTACAAAGATTTTTGACTGTTGTGAGACAGGGGGAGCTTGACACAAATACACTGACTTTAAGTCTACCCGGGTCTGAGACTGGGTCTGATGTAGTAAACATGACTGAGACTAAGCAAACTGTTGACCGAAATGTTAACCTTGTTGATGAAATTTTGGATAATGTGCCTGCGAGGCGTAGGCAGAATGTTGAATATATTCTTAATAGAATGCACAGGTCTAAAGCTTTGACTTCATGGACTTCAAATGGTGAATTCATTTTCAAAGGAGGGACAATCAAGGGTTCGCCCCTGTTGGATCTGGTTAAAAGTGTGACAGCAACCAATAAAATTGCTGACGCTAGAAGGCCTTTAGGGTGGGGGGAGTTTTTAGAGGCCATGGCATGTCTCAACATGCCTTTTACAACTATTCCAAATGAGCTTGTAAGGCGTAAAATCAATTTGTATAAACAAACGTCTGGCGACACAATGGATGATTTAGCAACTCCCCCAGCAACTGGTTATCAGCCAACCAAAGCTTTCTTTGTATCCCCTACCACAGACCCCACAAAATGGCTTCCATTTTAATGTGTTTTTATTTTATGCTTTTTTTTATCATTTGTGATTCATTGTCAAAGTGTATGTTTTGCCTTGAATGATTGTTGTATGAAAAATTCTATGTAAACATTGATCTGGTTTTACGATTGGTTTTATTTTTGAATAATAAAGCAGACATACACATGATTTACTTTTCTATTTCTTCAACAACCATTACACAAATTAAACGATTCACAAGACTGAGCATGTTGTATGCAATTAAAAATTTGCTTATCACGCTTACTCTGGTACATCTTAGATACAAAATTTGAGACTAACACATTTAAATTTGTAAATCATCAATATAAAAAGACATAGCATCTTTATAACTCAGACCTTTTGTCATTAGATAGAGAAAGAACACACAATGTTGTCCACACGTGGTTGAAATCATGTCACGCTTGAGCGTGTCCAAGTTTCACGGCTGGTGAAACAAACACTTTCTTGACAAATAGTGACGCAGATAATATATGCAAACAATAACGCACATCCCCTGCCCCCATAAGACACAACTTGTCTTTACCGCGGACCATCCTAACCTTTATGTCAATGCCGTTTAACATGAGTTTCTCTTGAAAGAAGATATCACTATGAACAGGGCCGATCATTTCAAATGTTTTACTATCCGCTGAATAGGCAGCCCTTTTGTAGTATTCAACATACCTTTGAGAATCATCGTAGAGTTTCTGAGGCTGCATCTTATAGTCTAAAAGATTGTTTGATGGGTCTGAAGTGTAATTTTGCAATCACCTTTCCCACTACGAATGAAACCAGCTGATTCTGATCAGATTTTACTTCAACACAGATCTCATCAAACTGACTCTTACTAAGAGGTACGTAGTGTGGCTTGTCGTACGTCACTGTGACAACTTTGTTCTTTTTCCCTGCAATATGTACAGTTCTCAACAGCGGGACATGAATGTCGCCAACTCGTTGATAATCAATTATATCTGTGTAGATGTATAGGGTGTTAAACCCTGCCAGAATATCTGTGGGGAATGGTCCGTACCATGGGGCGTACCACAGATCGCCTGGTTTTAAGCCTAATATCTGTTCCAGTTTTGCACTGAATTTCAAACTAAAATGGGGCTCGCATTTTAGAAACATTCTATTTTTAAATTCATCATACCCCGCCCATTCACCATGTGGTTTTATATAAATGTTGATCTCTGCCACTAGATTTCCTATGCCGTTGTAATAACCGGTGTTGAGTTCATATTTCCAAGTTTTGTCGTGTTTCGAGTCATGTAGTTCAAATGTGTTTTCACCCCATGTAAAAGTCTTCCACGTATGCGGGTATTGAAATTCTATCAAATATACTTTCCAATCACCTTTCAAATCTATACCTTTAGCAAATTTTGTGGTATAGCTCAAATTCGAATTGTTTGGATAGACATGTCTCGACGAGTTACTGGGCAGCGTTATGTAGAAACCACCGTCACCCATGCTGATCGCAGTCAATGTAAATGACGTGATCCTGCAAATCCTAGAGTTTTATCCAGTTTCTAGGTCAAGGACTTGTTCCGATGCTATCCAGCTGTTGAATTTCTCAGGCCAACCAAGCCATTTCACAAGACTCATTTTCTTCCCTTTCTGTACTTTCACATCCAAAACTGCTTCCACTTTAAAAGTTTTATCCTTAGCCACGATTATTTTCAGTAATTCCTGTTCATAAAAGGTCCCAACTATCACATCACCATCGTAATCTTTTATTCTATATACAGGAGGTACCCGCGGAATGCATTCTGTTATTGTAAAATATTCATCTGTGTGAATATGATATTCACCTTTTTTCATAGCCTTTGGTAAACACACCTCTCAACTTTGAGAGTCTCACAGTATCCCCAACCCGGAACTTGTAACTTTGATTACCATTTCTCATCATTGTTGTACCATACAGGTTCTTGAGGACTAGTCTAACATTTTCTTCACAAACGTCAGCAGGCTTCATCTTAATAGACCGATGGTAGTTATGGTTGTAACCATGAACTAAATCTTGAATAACCTCAATGTAGCGATGAGTGTTGGCAGCTGTGAGATACCTCCACATTCGTGATTTAATTGTTTTATTAAATCTCTCTGTGATACTCGCTTTGACATCATTTCCTGTAGCAAAATGTTTTATGTTGTACTTCTTCGTTAACATTTCAAAATGTGAATTAAAAAACTCCTTCCCCTTGTCCGTTTGGACTTTTTGTGGTGTTCTTCCTTCTTTTAATGTCTTCAAATGCTCACTTAACTCGATAGCGCTTTTATTTCTCGGCACACAAATCCATGTGTATTTGCTTAATACATCTATGCATGTTAACATAAATTTCATGTTATCTTTTTCCACACTATAAGCACTCATGTCAACCAAATCCAGCTGAAATTGTGAATTTATATCATGAACAATAAATCTATTTCTTTGAAAATGTATAGCTACAGGCCTGTGTAGCGTGTATGTATCCTGGGTGAGTAGCCAGTCATTTGTTTCACCATTTTTGAGGATCTCCCCGGTTTTCTCCAAGTACACTCTTTTCAAACCCTCTCTACCCACATAAGCACCAGGGTTTGCCGGGTCATACTTTTCATAACCTGTTCAGACATCGTAGAGCATGAGGTCAATAATGAGAAGTAATACATGTTTAATATCGTTTTATTTGAGTTTTCGGAATTACACGTCATCCAAGAATTTCAGAAAAGTTATACAAACATTCAGATTTCTGCTGATTACAAAATCTGTAAACACTTTAGAAATACAATCTACATCCACAGCATCATTACTCAACATTTTTTTCACACAAACATCTGTTACAAACGTAAACACACATTACAGGTGCCCAATTTTAAAGTCTTTGTTGTCAGCATTTGAAAATGTTAGAAGTTTATACATGAAGTTGTTTAGAGCATTTGATTCAGCACCGTTTGACAACAGTTGCAGCCAATCATCAGATGTGTTCCTGACCGTTTCCATATGCTTGTTCAGATTATTAAAACGCTTTATACTGACATGGTCTTGGTTATTACAAGGTCTACAACCATCAATTCCACTCTTGATAGCTTTGCGCATTAACTGTTTAATCGCTAAAGCCACATAGTATTTGTTTAGATACATGTAAACACGACAACTGAAGTTACCCATCTTCAGACAGCAGTCTCTTTGCTTTCGTCGCACCAAGACACTACTGCATCGCATACAGCTTCCTCATTAAATTTATCCATGTATTCATCCCTGTTCTCACTCAGTCTCTGTGTGATGTTCAGCTCCAACTTGAGCTCATGAAGAAAGTTCTCGGCAGCCACGTGAACCTCGGTCAGCGGTGCATGAAACCCCGAAGCATTCAAAGCCTTGACCAACACATGTTTCAGTCGCGGCGTTAAAACTGTCTCCACGATGTCATCATAATGGGTCACAAAAAAATAATCAGGCGGGTCGAGACAAGAATGTCTTCTCTGGCTCGTGTGGTCCACTTCACATCCGATGCATGCTTTGTGGAGAATAGCCGCAACAATATTTTCCAGAATCATACCCAATGTTGCTTTGATGATCTTTAAAACTTGTGGTGCAAGGCATGTCTATTTTGTGATAACTCTTGTCAGCATTTGAAAGGTATGACAGATTAAGAAGTCCTAGCCGATCACCAAACCGGTCAAGCCAATTGTAGTTTCTTGTTGTGTATACTGGTGGAATCATGCTGCCGGAGTACCGTAGAAGTCTACAGTGTTGTCAGCCAAGGCCTCACACAGCCAGGCCTCAGCCTTGGGTTCATCACACTTGGTTGGTTGTATTCTTGAGACATGTTTTGTAAATTCTTCCGACTGCTTCATAGTCACAGGCGGTCTGTCTGTTTTTATGCTGTGTTGAGGACTGTGTTAGCTTAAGGCGGGGCTTCAGGGTCTTACGTCAGTCGAACAGTCCGCAGTCGCAGTCACACTAACCTGCTGACATTTTCCAGGAAATATCTCCAATCTAACAGAGTCATACTGCTTCATTCCTTCGACGACTTTAAACAGTACATCTATCGTATTATGTGTGCCCTGTTTTGGGCCCAAATACTTTACGAAAGGTGTTCCATAAACTGACATTAAAAACCATTTGATCAGTCACACTGGCCTTAAACTCTTGACCATCGGGTAATTCATAAAATGCAACCTCCGGTATCTCTGGGTTGAAAATGTATCCACCAATCCGCCCGTTGTCCAACTTCCACTCCCGTGCCAATATATCCCGGTGTAGTTGATGGATTCGGGTTGAACTCTGCATCGGTTTCTTCGGGGCTGGCATGTTGATTGCATCTCTGCTGTCCATTTGTAATCACCTGCCGACTCGCTGTGCAGCGGTTAAGCTGTTAGCTTTCAATGGTGTTTCACCCAAAACGCTGATCGCTGCACAATCCGCCATGGTTTGTAATGTGTAGGTAAGTTTACTCAGGCAAGACTGAATGACCATCACCGGGATCTGTGTGGTTTAAATACACAGACCACACCAATCATCCCATAAAACATGAAAGGTTAACACCCACCGGTTGTAGGACATCTGTTGTAGCACTTATCAGAACATAAAATGCAGGGGGTTATAGCATTGCTGAAACCTGGCGCCCTTTTGTTAAACACCAAACATCTTGCCGCTGATATAACACTTATTTATTGCCTGGGAATTTAACATTCCAGAACCCTAAGACCCATTTGTTAAACATCAAACATATCGCACCTGTTATAACACTTGTCCGGGATGTTTATCAATCGTTGTAAAACATCAGACATGGACACATCAATGCAGTCATAAATTACAAAGTCACTGGACATGCATACGTCATTCTGGAAGTCCCGCCCTAATACACATCATACAGGAAGTCCATACGTCACACCGGAAGTCCCACCCAGCAAACCGGACGTCCCGCCCACCTGTCAAATCAATCTGGAAGCCCCGCCCACCAGGGTCATAATTCACCAAAGTGAAAGAATATACCCTACATAAACTACTAGGGATAGACTAAACTGGTGTAACAAAGTTGGTTTCGTGTCTGTAGCTCGAACGGTTCAAAATTTACAGCCTAGTAGTTAATAAACACTAATTACGCTGATTAGCATCCGTGAAATCGATAACCGTTTCGTAATTTGCAGTGGAGATAGCTTAAACGTGTGAAAAAAAGTTGGTTTCGTGTCTGCAACTCGAACGGTTCAAAATAGACAGACTAGTACCTAATTAACACTAATTACGCTAATTAGCATATGCAAAATAAATAAACGTGTCATTATATAAACAGGGGACAGCCTAAACTGGTGAAACAAAGTTGGATTCATGTCTGTAGGTCGGACAGTCCATAAGATACAGCCTAATGATTATTTAACGGTAATTGCGCTAATTAGCAAACATAATATTGATAAACGTTTCCTAATTTGAAGTAGGGATAGCCTAAACTGGTGTAACAAAGTTGGTTTTGTGTCTGTAGCTCGAACGGTTCAAAAGATACAGCCTGATAGTTAATTAATGCTAACTACGCTAAGTAGCATACGTGAAACCGATAAAGTTTCATAATTTGAAGTGCGGATAGCTAAACAGGTGAAATAAAGTTGGTTTTGTGTCTGTAGCTCAAACGGTAAAAAATATACTGCCTAATAGTTATTTCACGCTAATTACCATATGTAAAATTGATAAACATTTCATCATTTGAGGTTGGGATAGTAAACTGGTGAAACAAAGTAGGTTTCGTGTCTGTAGCTGTTCAAAAGATACAACCTAATAGTTAACTAACGCTAATTAGTTTCAAAAGATACAGCCTAGTAGTTAATTAACACTAATTAGCATACGTAAAGTCAATAACCGTTTCCTAATTTGTAGTAGGGATGGTCTAAACTTGTGAAACAAAATAGATTTTGTGTCTGTAGCTCGAATGGTTCAAAAGATACAGCCTAATAGTTAATTAACGCTAATTACGCTAATTGGTGTACGTAAAATCAATAAAGGATTCATTATATGAACTGGGGATGGCCTAAACTGGTGAAACAAAGTTGGTTTTGTGTCTGTAGCTTGAATGGTTATAAAAATACAGCGTAATTGTTTATTCACGCTAATTACGATAATTAGCATACGTAAAATCAACAAACGTGTCATTATTTGAACTGGGAATAGTCAAAAGTTTTAAAAGAGAGTCAGTTTCATGGCTGTAGCTCGAACGGTTCAAAAGATACAGCCTAATAGCAAATTAATGCTGAATACGCTAATCAGCATAGGTGAAGATACAGCCTAATAGTTAATTAACACAAATTATGCTAATTACGCTAATTAGCATTTGTAAAATCAATAACTATTTCATCATATGAATGATGACTGAACATCTTGGCATTGGTTTGGACTTGATAGTTTAAAAAATGTAGGTGGAGATTTTTTACTTTTTTACCATTTAAGTCTATGAACACTTTTTTTCCCATTGAAATACATTGGTGGCTCATTTAAATATTGATATTGTTTAAAAAGTATAATAGCTATCAAAAAGATCTGCTCAAGCAACCAGAGTTAGAGCATTTGGGACGTTTGGGAGTTGGTTTTGTGTTTTTAGCTTTTACCGTTTAGGCTGTAGAGCTGGAGGAATAAAATGAAGATGCTTGGGAGAGACCTATAATTATGCTTTGCCTTTGGTTTCTTTCAAAGCTGATAGAGGAAAGTTCATTTTTATTGAATTGCAGATATAACGTTATGTTTACTATTTCTGGGCATTGGCTAATTCTATATTTAGTGCAATGTCAATGTTGAGACCCATGTATAGAAAATCACACAGGTAACAGTTAATGGCAAACTATTTACATGCACCTGTTATATTTGATTGCTATTCAGTAAAGTTAGAGAATTATGCCACAGGGAAGCTGACAAAGGGCTCATTCTGTGTTTTTCAGTGTGTTTGTTTTACAGGATACAAAGATATTAGTCATCATAGGAAGTGTGAAGAGCACTATGTAAAGTTCCAGACTCGTCAGGCCGAAAGAGAACATCTGCGTACCCTCCGGCTTCAGTTCCAAGAAGTATATTTTGCTCCATCAGCAAGTATTTTAGTGTAGTGAACATTTTTTATTGTTATTTCGGTTATTAAAAGACACATATTTATCATTTAAATTAGCATTGTCCTGTTGTCCCTCTGTTTTTCTACAGGCTCATGTTGTCGATGGCAAAATGATAATTAAGGGTCAGTATGAAAACCATAAGAAATACATCAAATTACAAGCTGCTGATTTAGAAGAATTAATTTCTGAAGGTAAATTTCAGAAATGGTGTATGACTAACCAGTAATTCAGACTAAGTGGAGTCCAATATTTTACAAATTAAACAATTTGCCATGTTATGTTGTCTTTTAACCTCATCACTTAGTGAAAGAGAAGTTCAGTGACCGTGCGAATTCAGTGACCGTGCGAATTCAGTGTGCCTGTCGAAAGTGCGCATGCGCTGCTATCGAATACTTCTTTCTGTCGACGGGAGCGTGATATCTCGTGCACTTGTTGCTCCTCGCTCCCGACATTGTCTTCCTTCTAAAAAGTGTCTGGTAACCTAAGCTTGTTGGCGCTGCAATATTAACCTTGTGATATTTGCGATTCTGCATCCATAGATAAGTTTTTTTAAAAACAGCAGCAGAGAGCAAATATATTGTGTTGGTTAACATGTGTGTAGTACTGTATTGTTGCAATGACAAATGCCATGTTTGCGTTAGCTAGCACAGCCAGTCAAAGTAACTGTGATCTTATAGTTTGCCAATTCAATTTGTTGGACTTCTCTCAATATTAACAAGCTACCCATACGGAAAATATATGTATTTTAAATATATTATTTCTATGCATTTGATAAATTTATGTCAAAGTGTTGCAATTGGATTCCTTAAATATATTTCGAAAAAACGTATTACTATAAATACATGGCTGTATTACGAACACGCAACTTTCCGCTCTCCAGTCTGGCGCTCTACACACTGCTCCAAACAAGGATAAGCTAGCAGTGGTTTTACCAAGGTCGCTGCAGTACGTAAGAATATCTTGCTGACTGTAAGATGAAACGCATTTTATAAATGTATTGCTAAAATGTATTTAAACAGCTAAAAGTGATGTTATCAATATGTCAGTAATTAACATTTTGAAAGTGTGGTTGTATATTCAGGTCTGCTGTGAAGTGATATCAAATATAACAAGCCTTACATCAATGTCATTTTGGACTGTGAACATTGTTTTATGCAGTATACTAAGCATGTACACCTCAAGGTGAAATACACGTTTTTATAGTTCTGTATGTCATTTATCATTAAATAGCAATAATGTCTACACAGAATTATTCAATTAATAATAAAATAAGTCTTAATGGTAGCATTTTTGTCTGTTATCAAATGATCCACCATTTGATAATCTAACCCACCATTTTATGTAAAAAATTAATCCTGTTAGAAAACTAAATGGGAAATGATTGCTTACATTACTAGAACATACACTAGCCTATGAGAAAGGTCACTCAAACATAACAGGACCACAAGGGAAATCCATCAATCAAATGTATTTATAAAGCCCTTTTACATCAGTAGTTGTCACAAAGTGATTTTACAAAAACACCCAGCCTGAAACCCCAAGGAGCAAACAACAACAGTGTAGAATTTCAATGGCTAGGAAAACTCCCTAAAGGCCAAAATTTAGGAAGAAACCTAGAGAGGAACCAGGCTCAGAGGAGTGAAAAGTCATATCCAGTAAACATATCATTGTGAAAAATGCATTCGGTAATGTATTTTCCACACACAATACATATTGTAATGAGAACATGTTTGTCAGTGAAATACATTTGGACAAAAATTAAATGAATTTATACATTTTTTAAATACATTTTGATACCTGAAATGTATTTTGAATCAAGCTGAAAGTTGGAACACTGTGTAATAGTGCAAAAATTAAAGAATAATGTTTCTCAATATAAAATTGCAGAGAGTTATATAAAATTGCAGAGTAAAATTGGGGATCTAATCATCCATGGTACATAAGAGCATTAAAAGATTCAGAGAATCCAGAGAAATCTTTGTAATCAGGCAGCACTGCATTAAAAACAGACGATTCTGTAGTGGACATCACTGTGTGGGCTCAGTGACACTTTCGAAAACCATTGTCTGTGAACTCAGTACATCGCTGCATCGACAAATGCAAGTTAAAACTCTACCATGAAAAGAAGAAACCATATATAAACAATATCCAGAAACACCGCCGTCTTCTCTGGGCCCAAGTTTATTTATGATGGGCTGAGGCAAAGTGGAAAACTGTCCTGTGGTCTGTAAATATACTAAATTGAAATTATTTTTGTGAATCAAGGACGCCGCATCCTCCAGGCTAAAGAGGAGAGGGACCATCCAGGTTTGTATCAATACACAGTTTAAAAACCAGCATCCATGATGGTATGGGGATGCATTAGTGCATATAGCATGGGTGACTTGCACATCTGTGAAGGCACCATTAATGCTGACCAATATATACAGGTTTTGGAGAAACACATGCTGCCATCCAGATCAAGTCCAGATCAGGGCACCATTTCCGCAAGGCACCGGCGAAATGTGTGTCACTCTTTCAATTAAAATAGAAATTACCTAAATTGACCAAATATATAGACATATTGATCCTCTCTCTCACCAACAAATTGAATGGGTTTAATTCAATGTGGATAAAGTTTTCATTAATTAAAGAGGGGGATACCATTTCTGCCAGGCACCAGCGAAATCTGTGTCCCCCTGTCAATCAAATTACATAGTACCTACATTGACCAAAGTCATAGAGTAAATTATCTTCTCCCTCACCATCCTTTGTAATAGGTGTTATTCAATGTGGATAATATCTTCATTCATTAAAGAGGAGGGACACCATTTCCGCCAGGCACCGGCGAAATCTGTGTCCCCCTGTCAATCAAAATACAGAGCACCTACATTTTCCAAATCTCTTACAGGTATTGATTCTCTACTTACCAACACATTCAATGTCTTTAATTCATTCTGGATAATATTTTCATTCATTAAAGAGAGAGACACCATTTCCGGCAAGCACCGGCAAACCTGTGTCCCTCTGTCAATCAAAATACATAGTGCCTGGCGAAATGATGTCCCCCTCATTAAAAAATGTATTATATACTCCAGATTAAATTAAACACATTGAATTTGTTGGTAAGGTAGAAAGTCAATAGCTGTAAAGGTTTAGGAAAATTTAGGTACTATGTTCAGTATTTTGATTGACAGGGTGACACAGATTTCGCCGGTGCCTGGCAGAAATGGTGTCCCCCTCTTTAATGAATGAAGATATCATCCACATTGAATTAAACTTATTACATATGATGGTGAGGGAGAGGATCATTAACTCTATGACATTGGTAAATTTAGGTACCATGTAATTTGATTGACACTGGGGCACAGATTTTGCTGGTGCCTAGCAGAAATGGTGTCCCCCTCTTTGATTAATGAAAATATTATCTAGATTGATTGAACCCGTTGAATGTGTTGGTAAGGTAGAGAATCAATATCTGTAAAAGATTTGGCAAATGTAGGTACTCTGTATTTTGATTGACAAAGGGACACAGATTTTGCCAGTGCCTGGTGGAAATGGTGTCTCTCTCTTTAATGAATGAAAATATAGTCCAAATTGAATTAAACCCATTGAATATGTTGGTAACGTAGAGAATCAATAGCTGTGGGTGTTTGGGAAAATGTAGGTACTATGTATTTTGATTGACGGGGGACAATGATTGACTGGCGGAAATGGTGTCCCCCTCTTTAATGAATGAAAATATACTCCAGATTGAATTAAACCCACCAAATGTGTTGGTAAAGTAGAGAATCAATAGCTGTGGGAGTTTGGGAAAATGTAGGTAGTCTGTATTTTGATTGACAGGGGGACAATTATTGACTTGCGGAAATGGTGTTCCACTCTAATGAATAAAAATATACTCCTGAATAAAAAACATTCAATATTAGTGAGAGATGTTGTTTGGACAATCCAGGTTGATTTACAATGGGGGGATTCCTCCAGTGACTGACTGCAATGGTGACCACTTTATTTTAGAAGATAGATGTATATTAATTTATTGCATTCACTTAGTGTATCCTCAATGGGAGCTGATGAAGATTTAGTCTAAACTGGATTACAGGCTTAAAGATGTTAAAGATGTTATCTTTTATTCTGAAATGTATAAAAAATATATATACACACATTTAACTGTATCCATATTTACAGCACAGAAGAATAAAAACTGGTATTTCACCTTGAGGCGTACATGCTAAGTATACTGCATAAAACAATTAATGTTCACAGTCCAAAATGATGACTTGTTGCAACCAACACCTTGAAAATGTACATCATTACTGAAATTTTAATGTTGAAGTACATCATTTAGGTGTTGAAATACATTTCATCAAAGCTACAAAGGTACAGTATTCTTGCTTCTGCAAAAAACACCACCAACACAACGTTTATATCAATCCAAAGTGGAAGGGATTTGTTTTGTTATCAAGGACAGTTGTGACCAGTGGTGTAGTGGAGGGTATACGCCGTATACCCACTTTTTTATCAGCTGCCATTGCGTACACTCACTTCTTACCAGGGGTTTAGTGGAGGGTAGACGCAGGTATACGCTTTCTACCCACTTTTTGTCAGCGGGCATAGAGTATACTGACTTCTTACTGATGCGCATCAATGTAGTACAGTGAACGTATATGTAATATACATTCTTTTTGTGGTAGATAAAGCAAGCAAAAAGTAGCATACAAAAGCCAGTCGCATAATTACTACAAACGCAACATTTTAAAAACGACCAATAAATAATGTGCCCGAGACCGACGTATGACATAGCTCTGATTGGCTGGTTATTTAGAGCCTCATGTTACTTCACTTCAGTCAAATATTTTGCCTGCCAGAATGTTCCGTTTTTTTCCCCCGAGGCAAAATGATATGTCCATAGGCAGAGTTGGGGAGTAACGGATTACAAGTAATTCATTACATGTGATCAGGGACGCTGACTGGAATGACAGGGCCCGAGACAACATTTATCGTTTAGGACCCAAACCATGGGCCAAAAAATTAATTAATAGTAATTATATTACTGTCCAAAAAACAGGTCATAAACATTTTATTGTTTAATATTTTAATTCATAACTAGGCCACATTCAAATCCCTTTGTTTTCAACACAGGTAATTAATTATGTCACATCTTTTCAATTCATAACCTACTCAGTCCCAATCAGCCATTACTTAACTGCTACACATATTTAAACGTTCTCTTTTAGTTTTGTCCTTCCATTTCTGTGCTCCTAGTTTAGGTTGCATGGTGGCAATGTTTGAGCCAGATAGCTACAGTACTGTAGTTAGACAAATTTATTGGTTACATTTGAAAAAATTTTAAACTATGCACTATGTAGGATTTTTTTCAGCAAAAAAAACAATTACAGCATTTTGCAATTACTCACCCGACAGAAAGCGGTCCCGCACCAATGCCCGATCGAGAATCACGTTCCGAATAAAAATATGAAAAATGGAATTACCTGTACCAAAAAAGTTCGACAACGTTCTTCTTAGCCTTGCTAACCTTAGCTTAGGGTTCCTGGTAGCTAGCTACAGAGAGTTGGTCTAAGTCTTCTTTCGCTTTGCCATTTTCGTAGTGTATGCTGTAGTAGACAAGGGAGGAACTGACTGTCGTCTTGGTCTCTAGCTGCCATTATAGTTTCTTACGGTAAGCAAACTTCGCTCCGTATGGCATACTTATGCTATATGTAATATCATCCAAGTCAGCGTTCACAAAATAAGCCAAGGATGAAAGCCTGCCTCGCAGAAGGCGACTGGCTGGAACGGGATTGGCTGAGAAGTAGCGGCATGCTACAGAAATGATAGAATGACATTCCACTGACACTTTTTTACTGAATAAATCCTACCTAGTGCAGCTTTAAAAAATCTCCTGCAGGAACTCCACCAAATCCTACAGGAAAGTGGCCTCTAAATCCTGTAGGAGATCCTGCAGGATTTGTCCTACAGGATTTTGGGGCCACTTTCCTGTACAGGACAGTTCATGCAGGATCCTGCATGTTGTCCTTCAGGAACTAGATCCTGCAGGAATCCTGCATAAAAAAATATCCTGCAGGAACTCCACCAAATCCTACAGGAAAGTGGCCTCTAAATCCTGTAGGAGATCCTGCAGGATTTGTCCTACAGGATTTTGGGTCCACTTTCCTGTAGGACAATTGTTGGATCCTGTAGATAGCCCTTCAGGAAATAAATCCTGCAGGAATCATGCAAATAACCCTCAAAATATCCAGCAGAATAACTTCACTAAGAGAGATAAGATGGTCAGAGTTTATAGAATATAATAGCCCAAACTGTGTATGTGTCTGTGTGTGTTACCTTTGCATCATGGCCTCGTGTGGTAGTCAGTCTCACTGTTGTTCACAGTCTTGGTCTAAACTGGGGAGGAAATGAGAGGGGCAGAGTTCACAGGATATAAACTGTGTGTTTATTTTACCTTTGCTTAATAATCTGTTATGGTAGGAATTGTTTCACTTAGAGTAGAGAGATAAGAGGGGCAGATGTAAAAGTATGCAAGCTGTGTGTGTATAAGTATGTATGTGTTAAAGGAGCAGATGTAATAGTATGGAAGCTGTATGTGTATATATGTATGTATGTGTGTTAGCTTCTCTTCATCTTGTGGTAGTCAGCCTCAAGTCAGTTTTTCATAGGCTTGGTCTGAATTGGGGAGGAGAGGATACAGATGAGAGAGGCAGAATTCATAGTATAGAAACTGTGTGTTTCACACTTGTTTTCAAAAAGTTCTTATTAGGCAATAACGGCCAGACATTATACTATATTACTAATAGGCTCTCAACTGATTGAAATGGGTAATGGGTAAACAAAACAAAGAAATTTTACAAAAGAACACTAATTACATTATTTTGGAGATTATTTTAACTTTACTTTGTTCTACATAATGCTGTGAGCTGATACACAGCAGCAGACAATTAGGCTAACATGTCATGGCAATGACAATTCATATAACAGACACCAGTGTAGCTGTAACACATTACTGCTACACTGAAAAAATAGAGAAAGACAATCTCTATTAACATTACTAGGTAAAAAAGTGCAAAACATGCCACTGCATTGGCTAGAGAACTCACAACCATCCACTCAACGTCCACAACTTGTCCCAAGAGGAACTCGTTTCAAAATTAGTTTTACTTTATAGTATCAAATTTGGTCGTCCTGCCACTCTATTAACACCCACTTGTCTGTGGGTGAAACAAGGAGAAATCATTATGTATTGTAAATACCTGAGAACGTAGAGAGTACTTTTGCTTAATGCAAGTAAATGGTTTACGGTATGTTAACTAATGTACTATTATAGATAGGAAACGTTACTGTAGTAACATTACTAGCTTGCTAGCTACTACAGCAGCCACTAGCACTCAGTGACGCCGACGGGGATGGGGGGGGGCAGGGGGGCAACCATGAACGTTGTCCTGGGCCCAGGCCTGGGGGGGGCCATTTGGTTGGTTTAAATGTAATTATTAATTTGTCAGTCAATGTTAGTATTCAGTACTATCGAGAAGGTTTACAGTTACTAAACAGAAGAACGGCATTGATGAAGGGATTCATGTTTTTTACTCTTTGCTGCTTTTTTTATACAGCATTATGATTAAACCTTTTTCTGTAAAAAATGGTTTGTTCTACCAACAGCCAATCAGAGTGATACCCTAACACCGACAGCCAACACAACTTTGTTAAAGCTGCACTAGGTAGGATTTATTTAGTAAAAAAGTGCCAGTGGAATGTCATTCTATCATTTCTGGAGCACGCCGCTACTTCCCAGCCAATCGCCTTCTGCGAGGCAGGCTTTCCTCCTTGGCTTATTTTGTGAACGCTGACTTGGATGATATTAAATATAGCATAAGTATGCCTTACGGAGCGAAGCCTGCTTACCTTAAGAAACTATAATGGCAGCTAGAGACCAGGACGACAGTCAGTTCCTCCCTTGTCTACTACAGCATACAGGTGCTGGTCATTTAATTAGAATATCATCAAAAAGTTGATTTATTTCAGTAATTCCATTCAAAAAGTGAAATTTGTATAATGTATACATTCATTTCACACAGACTGATATATTTCAAGTGTTTATTCCTTTTAATTTTGATGATTATAACTGACAACTAATGAAAACCCCAAATTCTGTATCTCAGAAAATTAGAATATTGTGAAAAGGTTCAATATTGAGGACACCTGGTGCCACACTCAAATCAGCTAATTAACTCAAAACACCTGCAAAGGCCTTTAAATGGTCTCTCAGTCTAGTTCTGTAGGCTACACAATCATGGGGAAGACAGCTGACTTGACAGCTGTCCAAAAGACGACCATTGACACCTTGCACAAGGAGGGCAAGACACAAAAGGTCATTGCTAAAGAGGCTGGCTGTTCACAGAGCTCTGTGTCCAAGCACATTAATAGAGAGGCGAAGGGAAGGAAAAGATGTGGTAGAAAAAAGTGTACAAGCAAT
>JACXGI010007204.1:0-38386 GCA_016801175.1 Esox masquinongy
TCACAGCCCTCTGTGATCCACAGCCCAGACGCCACCCACTCGACTCACAGCCCTTCGTGATCCACAGCCCAGACGCCACCCACTCGACTCACAGCCCTCTGTGATCCATAGCCCAGACACCACCCACACGACTCACAGCCCTCTGTGAGCCCAGACGCCACCCACTCGACTCACAGCCCTCTGTGATCCATAGCCCAGAAGCCACCCACACGACTGACGTGCATTCTCCACTGGACGCGCGTGAGCAATTTTTCCCAATCCCTACCAGATGCGATCAATTTAAATATCAAAGCAAACTCTGAACCAATCATTATATTTTGTGGGCAGGATTGTTAAATAAAATGTGACTGTATGTTTGCCTTTTACCTAGGGCTGGGCGATAAATCAATATTTATCACGATAAAAAAAATATACAATTTCAATGATAAACCTGTAACCAATTATCGATAAATTCCTATTTTCGTGGAGTAAAAATTTGGAATGGTGGAAGATCAATGAAAGAAACTTCCCCAGAGTAGGCCATCTGGCAAAGCGGTATCTTTGCATTCCTGCCACCAGTTCGCCTTCAGAGCGAATTTTTAGCACAGCTGGCAACATTGTTACCTGCCACAGGTCAGCCTTAAATCCAGAGGCTGTGGACAGACTAGTCTTTCTTGCCCAAATCCTCTAGTGCAATAAGCAGGAGGAGTTAGTGGAATAATATCGACAGTTTTTATTTTCTGTTCTACCTCATGTTCTATAATGTTAGAAACTAGCAATGGCTGTGATTCAAACCGCACAGCACAGTTTTATAATGGCCTTGTTGAATTGGTTATGTTTAATATTCTGGGAATTGCACTAAAATAAACTCAGAAGTTAACCCCCTTTGGGCAAGTAAATGTTTTTGGGATATGCTAGATTACTTAATTCAAGCCAATAACTACTGAAAATTTGCTGTGTATATCGTGATAATTATCAATATCAAATGATATGAGAAATTATCGTGATAAATGTTTTTGCCATATCGCCCAGCCCTACTTTTACCATTTATTCAATTGTTTTCTACAGAATTATTCACCACTTAACAACTCGCATTTCACCATTATGCTAATGACTAAAAAATATTTATGAAAAACTAACTATAATGTAATTTGATACAGAAACCAATTAACCGGTAACATGTCTTTCACATATAGTTAGCTAAAGCTGTAGTGATGACCACAGCAGTGTTTTTTATACTTTAACTAAAATTAAATAAACCAAAAGACATGAGCTGGCTGTTTTAACTCCACTCTCTTTCAGGTGAATTAACTAACTGTCGCACAACGCCAAGAACCTGGGGTAAAGTCACAAACAAGTGGACTTTCTCACAGAAACTGACGTAATTCAAATGGTATTTGTTGAGACATTCCTAACATGGGCGTAAAACTCCCTTATTCAGATTGAAAACATATGATTTTGGAATCTACATATTGTGTAAAAGATTGTCAAAAATAATAGCGATCTGGCTCAAATAATCGCGATCAGGCAATTATGTAATAATTGCGACAGCCCTAGTTGTGACTCTGCCCGGGTAACTGAGAAGTGTTAGATTCAATGGTTAAAATTCCCTTCTAAAAGCTGACTGGACATCCGCGATCATGACTGAATTCAAACTGGAGTTGGTTTTCAGCTGTGGATGTGGCTGTGGGTGTGGCTCTTTTCACAGGTGGGAGAAGAAAGCCAATTATCCCCAGCTGTCATCAGGGCTTATATTGCAGTTCGGCCTTAGCTTGCTCAAAGAACAGCCTGCCAACTGTCTTTACTTGTAGGGTCCCTAACAACAGCCTGTAGCCATGTCACTCTACAGCCCCCTGAGGCCTTGTTGCTGTTATAAACTGGTTACCAACGTGGTTAACTGTGCTGACCCCTAGTACTTTTCCATTAGCTGTGATTTACAGTACCAGTCAAGTTTGGACACGCCTACTCAAGGGTATTTCTTTATTTTTACTGTTTCCCATAATGTGGAATAATAGTGAAGACATCAGAACTATGAAATAACTAAAATGGAATAATGTTGCAACCCAAAAAAGTGTTTAATCAAAATACATTTATATTTTAGATTCTTCAGAGTAGCCAAGTAGTGTTGATGACAGCATTGCATGCTCTTGGCATTCTCTCTACCAGCTTCATGATGTGGTGCAGTCACCTGGAATGCATTTAACCGGTGTGCCTTGTTAAAAGTTAATTAGTGGAATTTCTTTCCTTAATGCTTTTGAGCCAATCAGTTGTGTTGGGTCCAAACCTTTCACAGGTACTGTACTTTTACTTAAGTTAGTATTATTTATTTTTTGCATGACAAACAAATTCCAATTTTTAACAGGCTTTTTGTTAAAGTAATGAGATTGTGATACAAAAAATTAAACTGCTACCTACACAAATAAAATTATAAAATGTAAAGCTTGCTAAATTAGAATAGGCTACAACAAGCCACTGAAATGTGGGTGTTTCATCTTAGTAGTTTTGGGGAGAACGTGTGGCATGTAACTATCTTTAGCCCCATATCTCATCTTTGCTAGCTTCCATATGCGTCTACTCAACAATGGCACAGTTATGAAGTAGTTAAATAGTGTGGCTGCTAAGAGTTATATGTAGGCTGTAGCTGAGTTTGCTTGGCCACTGCGTCTCTCACACAGGCTCCTCACCGAGGGCAGCAAAACAGAGACAGCATCTGTGCCTCCCTTCTGGGCTGACTTGCTCAGGTTACAAATGTAGGCCTCCCAGTCTCTATAGATAAATGCTTATTTTTCGGAGAGAATATCTGAAAATGATCTTACTATTTAAATAATTCCTTGTATACCTGTGGTAAACTTGCACCAAAAATGCCCAAGGTAAATGCCCAGAAATGCCCAAGGTAGGTTTGGTATACACGGCCGGTAAAGGTCTATTCTTGGGTATAAGCCAACGCAGAGTATTTGGCTTTCAGCCAGTCAGCGTTAAGGACTTGAACCACAAAGTTTAAAATGCCCGTTTTTGAATCCTGAAAGCTGATTGGCTGAAAGCTCTGGTATTTAAAACCATATTTGCCATTGATTTGACAAATTACAAGTTGTTCAAATGGTGTTGGAAAACCAGTTTATAATGGCAATAAGGCACATAAGTTTTTTTTTTTTGGTTACTCAGTTAATAATGTTCTATAGAGGCCTATTGATAATGATGCATGGATTAGTTTGGAGTTTTATATTTCATATATTTGGTTTGTCTAAAGTAATATTGATGAAAGTTAATGAATTGTGAGTTGTCTGTTTTTACCGTCAGTAGGAGGCTTGCTTAGCTCCTGTGATTTGAAAACACAAACATTTGTGCCATTAATCTTGGCTGTGAGGCATTGTGTGAAAAGACACTTTTAACTAACACAACAGTGAAACAGCATACTTTTGAGTGGAGAAAATGGACACAGCAGTGGGAAAATGGACATGCGCCAACGTTGAGCTAGCGAGGTACTGTTGATGATGAATTGAGATTGAATGTTTTATTGTTGACAAATTAAAGACAATGTCAGACAAGTTTGTACTTGCTCCATCTTCAACTTTCCTCCACTGTGGTTCATTTCATCACCATGTTTGGTGGTGAGTGGAAGTTTCCACCGGGGGATTCAGATTTGTACTACATTCAGCCTCTGCTAAATGACTAAACTGTAAACTGTTGTGACGTGTCTGGCTCTTCCCCATTTCTCTAAGGTGTCAAACCATCATAGGAATGTAAACGCTGCCCTCTTCATGCAGAAGTAGGAATGGCACTTTAAGCTACAATGCATAATATCCATTGTCAGAGAAAATAATTATCATTTATTATTATTATTAGTCTATTATCCTTTTGACAAATTATGACTGATGTGGCCGAGGGTGGTCTAGTGGTCTCAGATGGATGTTACAGAACTTACAACAAACTTACAACAAACAGTACATTCTTGCCATTTTTGCGTCTGTTTGAATTCACTATTGAAAAATGACTTTAGTGCTCTATGCTGTAGACCTGAAAATAAGTAAACATTTTAATAAAACAGCCCGTCTTTCCTCCATTGGACGTCTAAAGTGAAATATTTAGAGTAGTCTACCCATACAGTAAGACCAAAAGGCTACTTACTCATTGAGAAAATTACCAGGTCTGAATGCTAGCTGCCACATCTAACCAGGCATGCTCTCTGTCTCCTTGGGCTATTATTCAAGCCGTTGAGGTTGAGATCTAAATTGTCAGCACGGGATGTGATCATTTGTCATTGGGCTATTTTTATTTTTTCATTGGGCTTGTATTTTTTTTTGCATTTTGACAAGAAATATATGCTCGTAAAATGAACAAAGGACTTTCTCATATCTCATCTTTAATATAAAGCCTAGTAGTGATGTGCTGGTTGACTCATCCCGGCATCCCGGAAGTTATATTGACGTTGCAGACGGGCAGATGCTCAAAAAATATTTGGAAGACCAGTGGGCTGCAGTCAGGTTGAGTCTTTAATGAGATCTCTAGGCCTAACAATGCTTTCGTAATTATGTTAGTTCCGTGAAAACTAGGCAGTAGTGTTTCTCTCGAGGTAATCCACATAGCACCTGCCAAGGCGTGCCTCCATCTATCACTCAAACAGTGTGAAGCGCTTGATCAGAACAAGTAGTTCCCAACCAGGGGACTGGGACCACTGGTGGGGGGGATTTGTTTTGTCCAAAGGGTTTTTAGGTCTCATGAGACCATAGGCTTACACATGACCTACAGTTCGGTAGCTGACCCATGCACCCGCTACAGCCAGGAATCACAAATGTATTTTGTTGAATACAAAAGCAGTATAGCTTTTAATGCTAGATTGCTACTAATTCATATGAAATTCTATAAATGAAATGCACCATTCGCTTGGTTGTTGAGCTCGCTTGTTTATACATGTTAGCGCTACAGCCATCTTTCTGCTGTCTATGTGGGTTAGCCTGTAGCTATAGAGAAACATTTCGGTGGTTTTCTATGGCAGGAAATACACTGACTGTCTCCCTCACTCGCTCCAATCAGATTTAATGTTACTAGTTATATCAGTACTCATTGGTTACCGTGCTAGCTTGGTCTTTTTTCTGCCTCCATGTCAGTGCATTGCCTCCTCAAAGCAGTGTTTGCTAACACAGGAAAAAAGGCTATAGGGGCTTTTTAAAACATCTCTCATTTTCCCTTAGCTGTTGGGTTCAATCAGAGGTATAAAATTACAAAGTAAAAGTACTTGGCTGTGTTACCCAGATGAGGGAAGTTCCTATTTAAGACTTAAGTGACCAGGTAAAGGGAGTTCATTTAGGTCTTAATTAGCAACTTCCCTCACCTGGTGAACACAGCCAAGTACTGGGGAAGTACTTCTATTTTGCACATCACATTTTGACTTAAGTGTCTCTACTTTCTAGATCAGATCATCTGCAAAATGACTAGAATGGAATGTATCCCAAAAAAAGATGTATTTCAAAGATGGACAAAATGTTGGGTACATGTTCAGTCCCACTCCCATAGACTGTCTAGCATTGGGTATGATTTCCATCCCATTAGTTTACATCATTAAACATACAATCGTCATTTATCTCTTGGAAACTGCTACTCTCTACATTTTCTCAACAGGGTGAAAAGACTGACTTCAGGAGCATTCAAGCATTTCACCACAAGGTCGATGTCATGAATTACACAGATCCGGTTGGGGAGAAGGCCGTCAACTCCTGGTCCAGAATTGCCTCGGCCGGGCAGGCAGTCCTTCTGGAGACGTTACAAATCCTTAATCCAATGTCAAAGGATCTCTCTGACACAGAGGAACTAGTGTCCTTTCTACAAGGACTGAAAGATGAAGGCCATAAGCCCACAGTGCTACGAAGCAAGGATGTTTACGGATATAGATCTTGTACAGCAAAACTCTTCTCAGCAGAGACATACTCTACAGACATGGCCAGCAAAGGTCCAAAGCCGGGCAAGAAGAGGGGTAGGAAGAAGAAGAAGGAGTCTAACAAATATGCGTCGTGGAGTGCAAGTGCATCAGAATCTCACAAGGGATCCCCCTTTTCCAGACCTCCAGTTTTGACCATTAAACCTCCACCAGTACAGCAATGTCTGAAACTGACAAACATTACAGGTTTGACCAGAGGTCACACGGCGCGAATGCAGATTCATTCTCAACCTCCAACACTTTCAGGGATACCGTTGCTGCCTTCGCAGAATGCTGGCAGAACACCTAAAGCGGTTGCCTTGGTCGGTCAAAGGTATCATCCCTCCTGTCCGGAATGGAATGGGGCCCTTATCGGAGACTCTGCTCCGGTCCTGTACCAAAACGGGCGAGGAGTTTACGACTATGAGACTGACATGACAAACCACAGACGGTCCTGGAGAGACGACCGCTCTCTGTGGATGATGAACCGTCAGGAGGAGTGTCGTCTGGACAAGAACAGTCTTCGGTGGAAGGTGGTCAAAGTGGATGACTGCGTCACGGTGGAGGACCTGAGGAAGAAGGCCCAGAAGGTCCTACAGGTCAACCTGTCCCCTGTGATTCAGATACGTCCGCTCTATGAGACGCTGGCCGAGTACCATTGTGATGATATTTCTAGTGACTTCTTGGATTAGCCCACCTAGCCTAGCATCCGTGTTGCAAAAAAAAACAACCTTGACTGACCCTACCAAGGTCATTTTGACCATCGGGTAGGAACATTGTGTCTGCATCATCTGACTGACTCCAGTGAAGTAAGTTTCTTGCTTTGAGCAGCACTGGGATGATGGCATGAGTCTACTGTGTCAACAAGCTAAAGGGACATGTTTTGCAGAAAGTGGTGTTTGAAAGACACTCCATAGACATTAAAGTGCAGAAATGTGCGTTTCTTTATTTTTCATTTTTTCCACCTTCTGTTTTGTATGCTGAGGATAGACTGAGACTTGGTAAGCAGTGTCCTGACGCACTGTGAAATAACTTTGCAAGAACAGAAACCTTTTTTGTACCCTTTTTGTTTTAGTCTACACAACATTTTGCAGATTCGGTCCCCTGAAATGAATGTGTAAATGGTACAAACTTGTTTTGGGGGCATTCTTTCATATCTTGATTTAGAGCTTCCTGTGGTCACTGAGTCATTGCCATTTTGTGTAGCTATTTCATTGAGTGCACAGCCTCAAACTATTGTGTTTTCTGAATGTAGGCACTTAAAACGTAAGAACTCCATTGCAGGACAAAGTTAATGGCCTTATTCTTTTTAGTAATCCTAGAATTATTTATTTAATATTTTTTGTTACTAGTAGTTGATGTACTTTCTCTGGGTAGAGCATTTGAAAGCATTATCAACCATCCTATTTTTGTGAAACTTCATTAATGCCTGAAGCTTCAAAACAGAAACCTAAACTGATATTAATTTAGATTCTTAGATTGGGTGCTAACTTTGCGTCGGTGCTAACTGGGAAAATACCTGAACACTGGTTAAATCTGGCCATTTGTGAGAAAGGTTATTAAAGAACAAGACATTGCTGCATTTAACCATTTCTGAAGAAGTTGCCACAGTGTGTTGCGGTCTTTCTTCATTAGTTCAGCTGACTGGTTTAGGAAGCACTTTTTCCATCAGATATTTTAAGTTAGACATTAAACGTATTGTAGTGGCAAAGTCCATCAAAGGTACTACACATGGACTGTTGTCACCTTGTACCATATGGCAATCTATTTCTTTTTAGTGCACTACTTTTGACCAGAACCCAATAGAACCTAGTAAGGAAGCAGTGTACAATGTAGGGAATAGGGTGCCATTTTGGAGGCCACTGCCATATTGGTTTAGCCTTTTCTTTTTTTTTTTTTTTTTTTTTGTTGTTGTGCAAAACATGCCATTGGTGCTCCCTTGCTGTCTTTTTACAGTTCTAGCACAAGCTGTGATTTAAGGCCACAACATGACACAATTAAGAATTTTAATTGGCTCGCTATATTGATCACTCCTTTCTGAATTTCATTGGTGCATTGTTTTGTCACCATTTTCTCCATTGGGGAAGTTGTTTAAATGTTGGGGCAAAACTATAGTCAGATTAAGGAATTGGGTTTGTTTTTTTATTTTGTCAAGTTTAACGTTTGTGGAAATCATGCTTAAATTGTCATGTTGTGGCCCAAGATCAGGACCTTAAATGGATCATTTATGTCGCCATATGTTGAAAATACTGTAAATATTACTGAATGGTTGTGTTCAAACCAGGGACCAAACAGTCATTGCGATTGCCGAAGGCATTGCTAGTCTAAGAAAATGTGGTATGACTGAATGGCTGTAATATAGGTGTTTCTCACCTGAAATTATTATTAATCTTGACTACAATGTATCAGATTGTTTAAATATTATTACTAAAAAAGACAAGTTAAATTGCCATTTTATTTTGGGGAATGATGAGGCACAGTAGGTCAAGATTTTTACACAGAATTCAGTTGTCTGGCAATGCATCCAAGCCTTTACTCATGGCGTCTTTAAAAAGAAATGGCCTGATTTGTCACTTGCAACTATGCAATTCAAGATAACAATTGGCTACACAAAATCGTGACCCTGAGTGATTCCAGGTTTGCACATTTTGTGAAGAATTGCAATTCTGCAGAGCTAATAGTGTTCTTGCGGTAAGTACTTGCCTAAGTTACATTCGGCTAGAGTCTTGAGTCCTATTGTCACATGATTCAGTGCATAATATATGCAGGTTTTCAACCAATAATTTTTGTCTCAAAGGTGTTTGAATCATGCAGTTCATTGTTGAAATTTGTTGAACAAAACTGTAGTCTGTATTGGATTACATTTTCAGAAATTGCTGAATAAAATTGATTACATAATTACTTATTTAGTGTTCCAGAAGATGTTTGAATGAGGTGTTTGAAAGGCTGTTGGGTAGTCTGAACCACTTCATGACCTGTATTTGACCTGACCTGGCCACCTTTTGCCTTGATGACAGCTTTGCACACTTGGCATTTCTCTCCATACCACTTTCATGTCACCTGGAATGCTTTTCCTACAGTCTTGGAGTTTCAATGTATGCTAAACACATGTTGGCTGCTTTTCCTTTACTTTGTGGTCCAGCTTGTTATTGCAGAAGGCTGTGGTGTGCCTTGAATTCTAAATAAATCACAGACAGTCACCAGCAAAGCACCATCACACCTCCTCCATGTTTCACGGTGGGATCTGTTCACCTACTGTGCATCTCACAAGACACAGGGGTTGGAACAAAAATGTCAGATTTGGACTCAGACCAAAGAACAGATTTCCACCGGTCTAATGTCCATTTCACTTGTTTCTTGTCCCAAGCAAGTCTCCTCTTATTGGTGTCCTTCAATAGTAGTTAGTTTGCAGCATTTTGATCATAAATGCCTAATTCAGGCAGTCTCCTCTGAACAGTTGATGTTGAGATTTGAACTCTGTATTTAAATTTCATGAAGCATTTACAGTGGCAAGAAATGGTATGTGAACCCTTTGGAAATACATGGATTTCTGAATAAATGTGTCATAAAATTTGATCTGATCTAAGTCACAACAATAGACAAACACTGTCTGCTTAAAGGAATAACACACAATTATACGTTTTCTGTAGACGAATTTCTTTACTGAACACACCATGTAAACATTCACAGTGCAGGGTGGGAAAAGTTAATGAACCCTTGGATTTAACTGGTTGACGCTCCTTTGGCAGTAATAACCTCAACCAAACATTTCCTGTAGTTGCGGGTCAGACAAACACAACAGGAGTTTTTGACCATTCCTCTTCAGAAAACTGTTTCAGTTCTGCAATATTCTTAGGATGCCTGGTTTGAATCGCTCTTTTGAAGTTATGCCACATCTCAATTGGGTTGAGCCGAGGTCAGGACTCTGACTGGGCTACTCCAGGAGGCATACTTTCTTTTGTTGATTCTATTGAAGGCATTCTGTTGTAGATTTACTTCTCTATTTTAGGTTATTGTCTTGTCTTTAGCTGACACTCTAGGATTCTTCTTAAACTCATTGAGCATTCTGCACTGTGCTCTTGTCGTCATCGTTTCAAGACTGCCACTTTTAGGGAGAGCAGTAACCGTGCTGAACTTTCTCCATTTATGGACAAGTTGTCTTACCGTGTACTGATGAACATCAAGGCTTTGAGAGATACTTCTGTAACCCTTTCCAGCTTTATGGAAGTCAACAATTCTTAGTCTTGGGTCTTGTGAGACTCTTTGGTTTGAGGGATGGTTAGCATCAGGCAATTCTTTTACTCTAACCCACACCTCCAATCTGGTCTCATTGATTGGACTCCAGGTTGGTTGACTCCTGACTCCGGTTAGCTTTTGGAGAACTCATTAGCTTTGGGGTTCACACACGTTTTCCACCCTGCACTGTGAATGTTTAAAGACATGAAAACCTGTTATTGTTTGTGTGTTATTAGTTTAACCAGACAGTGTTTGTTTTGTTCTGACTTAGATGCTCAGATCAAATCTTATGACCAATTTATGCAGTAATCCAGGTAATTTATGAGTTCACACACTTTTTCTTGACACTGATTTTGGGCTGCAATCTGAGGTGTCGTTAACTGCCGATTTCTGAGGCTGGCAACTGTAATGAACTTTATCCTGTGCAACAGGCATAACTCTGGGATTTCCTTTCCTGTGGCGATCCTCTTGAGAACCACTTTCATCATAGCAGTTTTTGCAACTGCACTTGAAGAAACTTCTTCAAGACGAGCTGCCGAATCGTATTTGAGCCTTGTACGTCAGCACCATGTTTTGCAATTAATTTAATATCTTTTTGTAGATGGCAGTAAGTTGCTTTTCATTCTTTCTATATAATTTGCTTTTGTTTTTTAAGTTCTGGAAATTTCCCGGATTAATTGACCTTCATGTCTTAGTTATGATGGACTGTCGTTTCGCTTATTTGAGATGTTCTTTGCCATAATATAGATTACTGAAGTACAGAATGATGGGTTTCTGTATACCCTCCCTACCTTTTTACCCTGTTTATGCCAAACCTAATGTATCAACGGGGAAAGAAATAAAATGTTTCTTAAGGCACGCCTGTTAATAGAAATGCATTTCAGCTGGTTGAGAGAATGTGAAGAGTGTGCAAAGCTGTCATCAATGCAGAAGGGTGGCAACTTTGAAGAAGCTACAATATGAAATGTATTTTTAGCTTTTTGGTTGCTTGATGATTCCTTATGTTATTTCATAGTTTTTAAGTTTTCACTATTCTACAATGTGAAAAATAGTTAAACCAAAGAAATGCCCTTGAATGATTTGGTTGGTGTGTTCAAACATTCGACTGGTGCTGTGTATTAAATGAGTAGCAGCTACATTCTTTGGTTAGAGATGAAGAAGATCACTGCTTTCTGCTGCGGCTATGGAAAACTGGAAGATTGACATGCTTGTTACTGGCTTCTCTAGCAAACCACGCTTAATCAGCAGAGAATGTGTTCCCAGATAGCCGCTTAGTGCTAGTTTGAATAGTAATTACGCTAGCTAGTTTCCCACTTTACAATCAAGTCTGTGTCTGACTGGCACTGGTGACTGGCTAAACTTAACAATTGGCCAACACGATAACATTTGCACCTGTTTTTGTTAGCTGGTGTGAAACTAGGTGCACAGATCATGAAGAACAGCAACTGTCTTGAAGTGTTTGTCAGCATTGTGTATGTAAGTTTGCGTTGCGTTAGTATGTAGTTTTCTATTCATAGCTATTGCTTAGAGATTGGCTCAGCTGAGCTACCGATCCAATTTAATTTTGAATTTCATAATCATTTTACAACAACCATACTCCCCATGTTTAAAATATTTATCGAAGCAGTGGGAATTTTACAGGTCAGTTAAGGTGCGGTCTGAAGTGAGACCATAGTACTTAGCTTTATTTCCTAACATTTTGAATTTGCTAACGGCAGGCTGGGCTTCAATTTGAAAATGTGGGCTCACACCAAGAAATGTTTGGACCACAATGAATACAACATTTGAGCGATTTAAGGCAATGATCTTAATGTCTCCCAGTAAATTAAAATGACAGGTTTGTCAGCAAAACGTGTTTGTGCATATGCAAGTAAAATGGGTGTCGCGTGGAGTCTGGGACTTGCCAACTAGGGGATCTAGAGGTTGATAGCTGCCTGTGAGCAAATGGCTGACACCATGGGGGCAAGGGTAGAAACTGGCTCTTACTGCAGTGTAACTGAGGACACTGCCAAAGATACAAGAGAATTGGATCAAATGGCACCCTATTTCCTACATTGTGTACTAAAGGTTATTGGTCAAATGTAGCTCTTTGTTTAGGGAAGAGGGTATCATTTGGGACACAAGTGTTCATGGGCCATCCGCCATGTTTTTACTGAACTCTGGTTTAATCATGTCGCCATGGGTTTATGTTCTCAATTAAATAATCTAACTGAAGTCTAAGACAAGTCCTTATATCAGTGTTATTCTGTGTACAATTACTTCTTGTTGTTTCTTTGCTGACCTCTGCAGTGGAAGGTTTGCTTCCCGGATGTCCTGTGGGACAGGCTTTAGCACAGACATTGACAGGAAATAACCTATAGCCTTCATGTTTTTCTCTTCTAATGTTGTCCCATGGCACAGAAACATGACAAGGCCCTAAAACGTCGTTAGTGGTAACCCTGTATCACACCTGCACATGTCGTAGTGATGTTTACTGGCAGAGCTTGTGTGCAGAAGCATGTCATCTGTTCTAATGGTCGTGTTGTGCCGAAGTGTGCATGTATGTCAAATGAAAAGCATTCCTGTGCTATAACGTTTATTTTTACAAATGAAAACATCAGTTCCACTGTTACATGGTTCTGTAGACATTAAGGTACTCTACACATTTGCTCATCTAGGTTTTGCATTTGGATTTAGACAAAACGTAAAAAAAAAACCCTGTCAATGTCTCAAAATGTTTCACATCTAGCTATAAAAACTGCTACTACTGTGAAAATTGCATATTAAATGGACAGACTACACAAGGATATGGTACAAATGGTACCCTAGAAAACAAATAGTACCCTAGGTCTGTCACGGCAACAGGACGGAAAATATTGAGTCAGTTTTGGGGTTTTGGAAATCATGATTTTACAGCTGGTACCTTCTTGAAAATGGAGGGGCGTAAGCTGTTTGTTCCTTTTCTGATCTCTGCTTGAAAACATTGGTTCAGAACGTAACTATGAATGTGACCAGTTACACAAGACTTCAGTTCTGGATTAAAGCCGCATACTGTCTAACATTACCAATGTTTGTATTACATACACCAATGGAATCAGACAAGTATTGAATTATAAATGTTGTGCAATTTTCATTAGGAAACAAATCTGATACTATTTACATACACCTGCTTTTCTGATGGGATGGTCTAGAAGCTGCCCATAGATGACCCACTGAGATTACAAAATAGGCCCAAAGTTCCATCCCATTTAAACTGGCTGAAATCCCCGGAATTTGTAAGAGCAGCTCTTTAACTGAGGTTAGTGAAATTATGCTGCAATTCATACCAAGGTGGCAAATTTTATGGGTCTTGTGATTTTCTGTTACATCTCGGTATAGCCAGTTTTCTAAGCCGCCTGAAGGGGAAAGACTGTTACTAGGTTATTCTGCTTTTCCAAATCTATAAACCATATTACTGGGGGGAGGGGTTCATTCTGAAATGAATTTTCAGTTGCATTTCTTTGTTCTTTTGCTAGAGACTGTTCTGTCAGTATTTGTTTTAAACTGGCCTTTCAAAATGTTTTCCGCAATAACCTCCATTGTTTTCTTTCTTTAAAAAAATATCTGGATTTTGACTTATCTGTTTCATGTCAAAAATACATTTATTTTGGCATGTTAATCAACTCCGCAGCCATCTGACGAAGGTGATTCTTCATCAGTCGTGTTGAATCATTTTCATGCTGCTCCCGCCAACACTGCAGCTCTGCTCCGCTTCCCCTGTTCCTCTCCTGTGGGGGATGGGTGTGCTGCTTTGTGGGAGCGAAGCAGAGCGCCTGGGGTGGGGGTTGGGGCTCCCTCTGAGAAGGTTGGAGGCCATAAAGGGAAGCTAAGGTGACGTTCTAAAAGTGAAAATGGTTTATCTGTTTGTGCTTTTGCTTCTATTGTTAATTTTGGCATGAGAGCAAAAAACGACTGATGACCTCAACCAGATGGCAAGATGTTGAAAATGCTAATTTCGGTATTTTGGTCAGTAGGAGTGGGTTGTGGTTGTTGCTCTGAGGTCGAAGGCTGAAATGGGCAACAGTGTACTAAGAGTAAATGTTTTTCAGTTAGGGTGAAGTCAGAGTAAACAAAAAATTCACACTTTTGCCACACATACTCTAGGGGATATTACTAAGCTGACTGTACAAAATATTTGCACAACCTTTTAGTGGTGTCTTCAATGTTTGTGTATTTTATGTTTATTACAACTGCTGTGTCAATTGTGCTCTACACCATGGGGAATAGTGCCAAAGGCCAGATTGGTAGGCCAGCACGTTGGTTGGGGCCGGCGGATTGGGTGTGGCTGGCAGATGGGTGGGGCAGAGAGGTTGGGCGGGGCTGGCAGATGGGTGGGGCCAGCAGGTTGGTCGCTTGCAGTTACTGGTTAACTTAGTCTAATAGTGGATGTCCAGTAATTGAATATCCAAAGATGTTTCCTGGTCTGTCTGTTGAAAGCTGCCAATGTTGGTACAGTAAAATGTTTTAGTTGGGGACATTTACAGGGACACAGTTATTGAGTCAGACTGAGCCTCTGTTGTGTGCTACCTAATAGAGAAAGCTACCTAATAGAGACACGCTAATTAGCAACCTTGCTAACACATGCTAGCAAATATGGGCAAATTTTGAGTCTATTAGCATGTATTGGCTGATTCGCTAGGGTGGGGTTTGTGCCTTAACTATCTAACTGATGGAAGACTAAAAAAATGAGACTTACACCCATAAAAAGGAAAAAGATGCATTAAGCCTGTATGCATATTTTTCCCCAGCACCAAAAGATAAATTAAAAAAAATATTCTGCTCTTGTACAACCCCCTTTCTTGTATAAGTAGGGACACTGCGTAAAATGTATATAAAAACAGAATACAATGATGTGCACATCATTTATTCCCTATATTTAATAGAAAATACAAAGACGACATATCAAATGTTTAAACAGACACATTTTATTGTTTTTTGAAAAATATACGCCCAATTTGAATTTGATGCCATCAACACATTTCAAAAAAGTTGGGACAGAGGCAACAAAAGACTGGAAAAGTTGTGTAATGCTAAACAAACAAACCTGGTGGAATATCACACCGCTAATTAGGTCAGTTGGCAAGACGTCAGTAATATGATTGGGTATTAAACGGTCATTCCAGAGAGGATGGGTCTGTCAGGTGTGAGGATGGGGAGGGGTTCACCACTCAGAAATACTGCCCGAGAGAGTAGTGCAACAATTTAAAAATAATGTTTCTCAACATAGAATTGCAAAAAGTTTGGGGATCTCATCATCTATGGTACATAATATCATTTAAAAGATACAGAGAATCCGGAGAAGTCTCTGTATGCAAAGGACAAGGCTGAAAACCAATATTGGATGGTCGTGGTCTTCGGGCCCTCAGACGGCACTGCATTAAAAACGGACACGATTCTGTAGTGGAAATCACTGCATGGGTTCAGGAACACTTCCAAAAACCACTGTCTGTGAACATAGTACGTTGTTGCATCCACAAATGCAAGTTAACACTACCATGCAAAGAAGAAACCATATACAGTAGGTCCGGAAATATTTGGACACTGAAACAGTTTTCATAATTTTGGCTCTGCGCGCCACCACCATGGATTTGAGATGAAACAACCAAGATGCAATTGAAGTGCAGATTTTCAGCTTTAATTCAAGGGATTGAGCAAAAATATTGTATGAAACATTTAGGAACTGCAACCATTTTCATACACAGTCCCCTTATTTCAGGGGCCCAAATGTAATTGGACAAATTAACACAATCAAATAAAATGTAAATTTTTAATACGTTGTCGAGAATGCTTTGCAGGCAATGACTGCTTGATGTCTGGAACGCATGGACATCACCAAACGCTGGGCTCCTCCTTTGTGATGCTTTGCCAGGCATTTACTGTAGCTGTCTTCAGTTGTTCGTGGGTCTTTCTGCCTTAAGTTTTGTCTTCAGTAAGTGAAATGTATGCTCGATCTGGTTGAGATCAGATAATTGACTCAGCCATTGTAATATTCAACTTCTTTTTTCTTAAAAAAGTCCTGGGTAGCTTTTGCAGTATGTTTTGGGTCATTGTCCATCTGTAAAATGAAGCGCCGTCCAAACAAATTTGCTTAATTTTGGCTGAATCTGAGCAGACAATATAACCCTATACACTTCAGAATTCATCCGACTGCTTTTGCCTTCTGTCACATCATCAATAAACACTAGTGATCCAGTGCCATTGGAAGCCATGCATGCCCGTGCCATCACACTGCCCCCACTGTGTTACTTGTACTTTTTTCTTCCCACCGTTCTGGTAGTTTGATTTTAGTTTAATCTGTCTGAAGAATGCTGTTTCAGAACTGGGCTGTCTTTTTTAAGGTGTTTTTTTGGCAAAGTCTAATCTGGCCTTTCTATTCTTGAGGCTTATGAATGGTTTGCACCTTGTGGTAAACCCTCTGTATTTGCTCTCGTGAAGTCTCCTTTGTATGGTAGACTTGGATAATGATATGCCTACCTCCTGGAGAGTGTTCTTCACTTGGCTGGATGTTGTTGTTTTTTTCATTACCATGGAAAGGATCCTACGATCATCCACCACTGTTGTCTTCCTTGGACGTCCAGGCCTTTTTGTGTTGCAAAGCTCACTAGTGCGTTCTTTTTGCTGGACCGCGTAAGCGGAGCCGGCCAAAAAGAGTGAATGTCTCTTACTGTGTGAGTGAGTGACCGACTGACCGAACGAACGAATGAACACCTTGTTAAATAGCGTAGTGGTTAGAGAAGCGGACCTGTAAACTATAGGTCCCGAGTTTGTATCTCCTCCCAGGCGAAGCAAAGTACGCATTATGAATTATTCCGTATAGACGAAAACTTCGCTGGATAAAACCTTCAGTATCTACATTATCGTAAGCCTGAAATAAAACAGTTTACGGTTATATTGCGACTGTTTCTGGTGGATTTTCGAAGTACAAATCCGTGCATCCGTTTTGGGTCAGGATAGACAAACACATTTGCTGGCTATAACATTCATTAGTTACGTTATAGTAAGCCTTAACTTAAACTGTATACAATTATATTGCGACTGTTTCTGGCATGAAAAATTCATCTTCAGTCTCGCTAGCAATTGCTGAATTCTTATATTATTACTATTATTCCTAGGACGTTAGCCTAACATAAGCCTATTACTGGCTAATAAGCTGTTAAAACGGCCAGTGGCAAAAGCAATACAGTTCATAGACGCTATGGTGGAGATAAACTGACTAACGTTTCTTATTAAGTTTAACACAATCCTCAATGGAGTCTAGCGACTGGCTGAAATGTTCCATGAAATGAAATAGCTTTGGCAGACTCGCTAGCAACTGCTCAATTCTTATGACTATTCCAGTACGTTAGTAGATACCGGTAAAGCTTATTACTGGCTAATACGTTGTTAAAACGGCCAGTGGCAAACGCCATACATAGACGCTATTTGTGGTGGAGGTAAATTTAGTAAGAAACGTTAGTCAGTTTAACTGTATCAATGTTATTCACAAATGGCCAATTAACTATTAAAACAACCAGTGGCAAAGAGGATTTGTTCAGGATAGAGACAAGAGGCTATACGGACACCCAGCAAATGTACAGCCCTGTGGTGTAGTGGTTAACGACACAGCCTTTCACGTGGATGACTTGGGTTCGAATCTCGAGATGGTAACACTTTGTATTGTGGGCCGGCAGAACTAGGCTTGCCTGGTTTCTTGTTTTCTCATAATGTACCAAACTGTTAATTTGGTCACTCCTAATGTTCCTGTTATCTGATGGATTTTTACTTTTTTTTTCTGGCCAAAGGATGGCCTGTTTCACTTGCATTGAGAGCTCCTTTGACCACATGTTGTGGGTTCAACTCCAGACCTTTTACCTTCTTAATTGATGAAGAAATAATGAAGGAATAGCCTACACCTGTCCATGAAACAGCTTTTGTCCAATTACTTTTGGTCCCTTGAATTAAGAGGGGGCTACATGTTAAAGAGCTGTAATTCCTAAACCCTTCCTCCAATTTGGATGTGAATACCCTCAAATTAAAGCTGAGACACTTTAATTTGAAAGATATTATTTGACTGTAACTTGAATTTAAGTAAACAGCCAAAATAACAAAACTTGGGTCAGTGTCCAATTATTTCTGGACCTAACTGTATAAACAAGATCCAGAACTGCCGCCGCCTTCTCTGTGGTCTGACAAATAAAAATGTCCATGATTCCCAAAAATAATTTCACGACACGTCCTCCGGACTAAAAAAGAGAGGGACCATCCAGCTTGTTATCAGTGCACAGTTCAAAAGTCAGCATCCATGATGGTATGGGGGTGCATAAGTGCACATGGCATGGGTGACTTACACATCTGTGAAGGCACCATTACTGCTGAACAGTATATACAGGTTTTGGAGCAACATGCTGCCATCCAGACAACGCCTTTTTAAGGGAAGGCCTTGCTTATTTCAGCAAGACAATGCCAAACCACATTCTGTACATATTGCAACAACATGGCTCCGTAGTAAGAGTCTTGGTGCTAAACTGGCCTGCCTGCAGTCCAGACCTGTCGCCCATTGAAAACATTTGGTGCGGTATGAAATGACAAATACAGCAAAGGAGACCACGAAATGTTGAGCAGCTTGAATCCTTTATCAAGCAAGAATGGTAATACATTTCACTTTCAAAACTACCCAGTTCCCAAATGCTTACAGATTATTGTTAAAAGAAGTGATACAACGCAGTGGTAAACATGCTCCTGTCCCAACTGTTTTGAAATGTTTTGTTGGCATCAGATTCATTGCATTCTATTTTTATTTGCATTTTACACAGCCTCTGAACTTTTTTAGAAACAGGGTTGTACCATAGTATGATATACCCTCCACTTAATCCCTGTATAGTATACCATATTATGATATACCTTCCACTTAATCCCTGTATAGTATACCATAGTATGATATACTAAATATACCCCTCCACTTAATCCCTGTATAGTATACCATAGTATGATATACTAAATATACCCTCCACTTTATCACTGCATGGTATACCATAGCATGATATACCCTCCACTTAATCCCTGTATAGTACACCATAGTATGATATACCTTCTACTTAATCCCTGTATAGTATACCATAGCATGATATCCTAAATATACCTTCTAATTAATCCCTGTATAGTATACCATAGCATGATATCCTAAATATACCTTCTACTTAATCCCTGTATAGTATATCATAGTATGTTATATTAAATATACTCTCCACTTCATCCCTGTATAGTATACTGTAGTATGAAATACCCTCCACTTTATCCCTGCATAGTATCCCATATTACTATATCCTAAATATTCCATGCACTGTATCCCTGTTTCGCATACCATATATCCCTGTATAGCATACCATAATATGATATACTAAATATACCTTCCACTTAATCACTGTAGTATACCATAGTATGATATACCCTCCACTTTATCCTTGTATGGTATAGCGTAGGATGATATCCTAAATATACCCTAATTGAAAGCACTGATCAAAAAATTGTGAAGTGCTGAACTAAGCTTCATTAATAATCCTTCCTGTTTATTTTTTAACTACATATTGTATCTGTCCTTCAGTAGCTTAACTTAATATTACAAGAAGCTTTCAAATTGGGAAACAGTGAAACTTGGTGGGTATGATTTGAAGACCAGTGTAAGTTAAAACAGTTTTCCTGTTTTAAAACAAATCTTTCCACACACAAAAAAAACTGACATTGTGGAAATGATTTGCTATGTAAAAGCTTTGTCCGTTTGGGGACATCTTATGTGAGAAACATCCAATTTTTGCATGGTTCTGGTAATGCATCCAGTTAGCCTAAATGAATACAGTCATTTATTACACATAGTGGTTATGTTGACCTTCAAATTACTACATGGGGGCTTCAGAAAACAAAGGTTTCATCTGTTCGGCTCTGCCTTGTCATCCCAGTTGGTTGTCGTCACTGTAGGTAATCCTGCTTACATTACAGGGCCATAGAATAAACACTGCATACTGGTACAACAGTTAGCATACATACCTGCTATGTTTACATGTCTTTCACGTTCCTGCTAAATGACTGGTTTCAAATTCAACTTCAGCAATTATACATTGAAAGGGGGGTAAATTAACCTGTATTTATATCCCCTTAGCTAAACTGATTGAAAAATGTCTAAATGACATGCATAATAATAATAACTTTATTTGTATAGCGCTTTTCTAGTACACGTACACAAAGTGCTGTACACACAATAAAAAATCGGAATAGACATACATTAAAATAATAATAAAAATATATATAAAAACATATATATATATTTTAAAATAAAGGAAGTAAAAAGAATAAACAAAATATAAAATCACAATGATAAAATAGTTGTAAAGCCATCTTATAACAATGAGTGTTTAGGTAAGATTTAAAAGAATGCACTGACGTAGCATCTCTGACATTCTGTGGTAGGCTGTTCCAGAGTCTAGGGGCCTGTATAGCAAAGGCCTGGTTTCCTTTAGTTTTCAGTTTAGACTCCGGAACAGCCAGAAGTCCTTTTTCAGTTGATCTGAGAGGCCTAATAGTGCAGTATGGGTTGAGCATGTCACTAATGTAATCAGGTACCAGACCACGTAGTGCCTTAAAAGTGACAAGTAGAATGTTAAAATTTACTCTGAACTTCACCGGTATCCAATGTAGAGCTGCCAACACTGGGGTTATATGAGACCTTGATTTAGTCCTTGTAAGAAGTCTGGCAGCTGAATTCTGCACAACTTTACCTAGGGACTTGTTGTTGAGGCATGTAAACAAACATTACAGTAGTCTAGGCGAGATAAAATAAAAGTATGTATAATTTTGGGAGTGTCCTCAAAGGATAAAACCAATCTTATTTTGGCAATATTTTATTTTGGCAGTTTTTTGGCAGTGTTATATTGAAATCTGGATCAAAGAAAACTCCCATATTTCTAGCCACAGGCACAATATTTTTTGCTAGCAATCCTAGAGCCAACCAAACTTCATCCGAAATAGATAGAGGGCCAATCATTAAAAATTTGTTTTTTTTCAGTGTTAATAATGGCCACATATGTTTTGGTTCTCTTAGAGATTTCCTTGTTTTACATGAAATTAGTTTGAATAGGAAATATAGCAAAATGAATAGGAAATAATCATTGACAAGGTTAAAAATTATTATTTTAATTGAAATAATAATTGTCCTTCAAATTTTTCTTTCATCAAAGAATCCACCATTTGCAGTTACAGCCTTGCAGACCTTTGGCAGTCTAGTGGTCAATTTCTTGAGGTAATCTGGAGATTTCACCCCATCCTTCCTGTAGCACCTCCCACAAGTTGGATTGGCTAGATGGGCACTTCTTACATACCATACGGTCAAGCTGCTCCCACAAACAGCTCAATAGGATTGAGATCCGGGGACTGTGCTGGCCATTCCATTATAGACAGAATACCAACTAACTGCTTCTTCCCTAAATAGTTCTTGCGTAGTTTGGAAATGTGCTTTGGGTTATTGTCCTGTTGGAGGAAATTGGCTCTAATCATGCACTGTCCACAGGGTATGGCATGGCGTTGCAAAATGGAGTGATTGCCTATCCCTCAAGATCCCTTTTACCCTGTACAAATCCCCCACTTAACCACCAGCAAAGCACCCCCAGACCGTCACATTGCCTCCACCGCGCTTGAAAGATGGCGTCAAGCACTCCTCCAGCATCTGTTCATTTGGTCTGCATCTCACAAATGTTCTACATTGAGATCCGAACACCTCAAACTTAAATGTCTGTCCATAATACTTTTCCAGTCTTCCTCTGTTCAGTGTCAGTGTTCTTTTCCCTGTTTTCACTTTTTTCGGCCAGTCTAAGATGACTTTTTCTTTGCAACTCTGCCTAGAAGGCCAGCATCCCGGAGTTGCCTCTTCACTGTTGACATTGAGATTGGTGTTTTCTGGGTACTATTTAATGAAGCTGCCAATTGAGGACCTGTGAGGCATCTTTCTCATCTAGACACTCTGTATTTGTCCAATGTAGAGATTCCAAATGAAAATGAGCCGTTTTCAGCTACAAAAGTCATTTCTAACATTAACAACGTCTACACTGTATTTCTGATCAATGGGCCTCATTCACCAATCTTTTTTTCTTAAAGTTTTTTCTTAAATTTGTTCTTGAGAAAGGTCCTAAGAAAAGTCTACATCAGATTCATGACGTGTTCTTAAACTGGAGAAATGTTCTTGTAATGATGAATCCCATTGTCCTCGTAATTGAAACATGTGCCAGTTGTTCCTAATTAGCATAGATAAACGCCCCGCCAATCCCCATAAAAGGGCATGAGACTGCAGGGCCGTGTGCGCACGCACAAATTCAAAAGAAAAGTTGAGAGAGATCTCAAGAATGCCCAAACCAAAATCTAAAGACGGTGGAGCATGGAACTCCAAATGTAAAAAACAAAAACGTATTTCTGAAGTGGAGGTACTGCTGCAGGAAGTGTAAAGCAAGCAAGCTGTCATATTCAGTAGCATCAGTAACGGATATAAAATAACAACAAAAAAGATGCATGGGATGCTATTACTCATTCAGTGAATGCTGTATCTGGAGATGGATGCACAACTGAGGATGTAAAAATAACAAAAAACAAAAAGGATCTCAAATCTGTGGCCTAAACAAATATTGCCAAACCCAGAAGAATAATGCACATTATTATTAAAAAAATATTATAAATGATGAAATATTATTGTAATTTCAATCTGATATATTATAAAACTTTTACAACTGAAGAAAACGCAATAACTAATTATTTGCCGCAAACATGTCAGCACTTAAATATGCGTTAGTGTGCTCTTGAGTGTGCGTATATTCTGTTCTTACCTAAGAACAAATCCCAAATAAGAAAACATTGGTGAATGTCAGGATTTTTGTGGAAACTGTGTACTGTAAGTGGGTTTTAAGAAGGAACTTCTTAAGAAGAGTTGGTGAATGAGGCCCAATTTGATTGGTAATGGACAAAAAATGTTTTTTATTTCAAAAACAGAAATTTCTAAGTGACCCCAAACTTTTGAATGGTAGTGTATACGTTTATTTTATTTTTTAAATGTTTTATTCACTTGTCGTTGTACATTGCTTCTTTGTCAGAAGCATGGCACTGGCTATGCCAGGGTTGTCAAGGTATTTCCCTGAGGGGGCCTCTGTGTAAAGTATTGTAAGTTGATCTGGATGTACATCACCTAATAGACATGGTGATGCAAATGTTATGTTTCTTTGAGCTAGGGGATAGTTCTGCAGTTTTTAGATATGGCCTAAATTCCCCTTAGCATGTTGTGGATTCTTTAAAAAAAAAAAAAAGATGATTATTGTGGATTGATGATTGAGTGTAGAGAGGTAAGCTGGAATAGAATGCTGATTGTATTGAGTTAGTTTGAAGTGTTTTGGGGCATTTTATAACATTCTTAGACAGTTGATGACTTGGCAAAAGGTGACAACCAATTTTCATTAACAAAACAAAATGTCTAAATGCTCTTAGGTAGATGACGTACAAGGAAAAAAATTGGAAAATTATAATATGCAAACATGGAGGAACTGGTGTGGTGGCTTTATTAGGGAATTAAAGTCCCAGTGTGTTCTTTGTTATTGTATGTATAGGCCTACAGTGGCTTTCAAAAGTACTGTCCCAAATGTGAAGTCCAAGAGGGTTAAATACGTATTTGACCCACAGTAAATAAGAAGCCTATAGCAGTCTACTCACTGGTGATGGCTGATTAGCTGGTTGTGGGAAAACAGCTCGACATATGTTACTTTGAAAAACATTGCTGCAGTTTGCTCATTTGCCATTCAGTTTTTTTATTAACATTATATTATTTATTCAGTCAGACATATCCTTTCCATTCTGTATCCAATGTTTTTCCTGCCATTGTATTTTGAAATTCTGAAAAGACTGACAGCCTCAACCAACCATTTAAATATAACCCCCAAATGGCTGTTTCATTTTAGTTAGGACTGGCAGCCATTGATGGTGCACTCATGAGTTTAATAGTCAAATTGGTTCCACAAACCTTCTAGAGGCAAACCTTCTGTTGATTATACTGTATTTATGGTCAAAACAACAAGCGTGCTTATCTATATTTGTAAGCTGCTCATATTTCTAACTTCACTGTTGGTTCAAGTAAAAAAAAAAATACAGGGTGGCCTAGATGAGGTACAACAAACCTTTTAGAAACTACTGAATGATCCATTTCACCACTGTGGTTTTGAGGTCATGGTGAAGTGGACAGGCTTTCACTAATGTACAGTTGTGCTCAAAAGTTTGCATACCCTTGGAGAATTGGTAATTTATGTACCATTTGTAAAGAAAACATGAGTGAGCAGGCAAAACAAATGTCTATTATTTCTTATGGGATTTACATTCAACTGTAGGTCATAACAGAATGGCACAATCATAAAACTAAACAAGGCAACAAAGAAAAAAATTAACTGACCCCTGTTCAAAAGTCTGCATACCCTTAGTTCTTAATACTGTGTATTGACCACTTTAGTATCAATGACAGCATGCAGTCTTTTGTAATAGTTGTCTATGAGGCCCTACATTCTTGCAGGTGGTATAGCTGGCTATTGGTCTTGGCAAAATGCCTCCAGGTCATGCAAAGTCTTTGGTTGTCTTGCATGAACCGCACGTTTGAGATCTCCCCAGAATGGCTCGATTGATATTAAGGTCAGGAGACTGTGATGGGCACTCCAGAACCTTCACCTTTTTCTGCTGTAACCACTGGAGGGTCAACTTGACCTTAGGGTCATTGTCGTGCTGGAAAGTCCAAGAGCATCCAATGCGCAGCTTTCATGCAGAAGAATGCAAATTGTCTGCCAGTATTTTCTGATAACATGCTGCATTTATCTTGCCATCAATTTTCACAAGAATCCCTGTGCCTTTAGAGCTCACACCCCCCAAAACATCAGTGAGCCACCACCATGCTTCACAGTGGGGATGGTATTCTGTTCTCTATAGGCCTTGTTGACCCCTCTCCAAACATAGCGCTTATAATTGTGACCATAAAGCTCTATTTTGGTCTCGTCACTCCAAATTACAGTGTGCCGGAAGCTGTGAGGCGTGTCAAGGTGTTGTCAGGCATATTGTAACCAGGCTTTTTTGTGGCATTGGCACAGTGAATATTTCTTTCTGGCAACTCGACCATGCAGCTCATTTTTGTTCAAGTATCATCGTATTGTGCTCCTTGAAACAACCACACAGTCTTTTTCCAGAGCAGCCTGTATTTCCCTCCTTGGGAACCCTCCTTGGGTTACCTGTGGGCTTTCCTTTGTATCTCAAACAATTCTTCTGGCAGTTTTGGCTGAAATCTTTCTTTGGTCTACCTGACCTTGGCTTGGTATCAAGAGATCCCTGAATTTTCCACTTCTTAATTAGTGACTGAACAGTACTGACTGGCATTTTCAAGGCTTTGGAAATCTTTTTATATCCTTTTCCATCTTTATAAAGTTCCATTACCTTGTTATGCAGGGCTTATGACAGCTCTTTTCTGCTCCCCATTTCTCAGTATCTAGTGTGCTTAGTGCATTTACGTGGGATCTAACAAACTCATTGACTATTTATACACAGACACTAATTGCAATTTAAAAAGCCACAGGGGTGGGAAATTCAACTTTAATTGCCATTTTCACCTGTGTGTGTCACCTTGTGTGTCTGTAACAAGGTCAAACATTCAAGGGTATGTAAACTTTTGATCAGGGCCATTTGGGTGATTTCTGTTATCATTATGATTTAAAAAGGAGACAACTATGTGATAATAAATGGCTTCATATGATCACTATCCTTAAATAAAATACTTTTTTGCATGATCAGTCATATTTTCAAAATCAATGCAAATTTTCACAATTTCTGCCAGGGTATGCAAACTTTTGAGAACAACTGTAGTTTCGCCTGGGTCATTTATAACACGTGTTCCCACACATCGTGATCCAGAAACTTCAGCTGGTCTTTCAAAAGTGTCTCTTGAGGGTCAAGCCAGTCTGGGGTAATAGAGCATTCAATCAGCCCCCAAGTCAGATGTTAATCTCGGGTATTACAGAGAAAAAGCTCAACAAATAAAGGGTTCCTGAAACATATCCGGCTTCTCTTAACCAGATTGGGTTGTCGTTGAGGTTTTGGTTCCAGAGTGGCTGGTTCTTGAATAGATTCAATGAAAAGCAGATTTGGTTGATAAAACTGCGCGTGCACGCATCATTTTAAAATGTCCTCGTGACGACAACAGAATCACAAGTAAGAAGGTAGAGCACAATATTTTATTACTTTGGAACAAGAAAATATTGTTATACCGCCTACAACGATAATGTAGATGTCTTTTCCAAAACAATGTGATTACAATATTTTTTTTTCAGTTGCCAGAAACGTTTTGCTACCATAGGGTTTAAACTATAGAATTTGCGTATTTTAATGAAATGCTCTTTGTGAATTTAATAAGCTGTACAGTACAAAAGGTACCAAGTGAATAGCCCAATCTGCGACGTTGGAAGCTAGCTGTGGAGTGAGCTTATGTTACGGTCTTAACTGTTACAAATACACAATATCTTCGAAATAGAAATGTCTTAATAAGACACTGAATGAAAGGCGGACCGGCAGTATATTATCCCCAAACCACGTTGATTTAACGTCCTGGCTGTAGTGACTAAACTGATAGACTTATGATGATCGATGATTTGGTTTGTTTTGCTAGTTTGCCAAAAACCTGACTTCAGGTCCAGTGTAGTCAAAGACGAAGCTCCAAACAGAGATCGACATAGAATAAACATCATTGCGCATATTTGCCTCCCGCGACCTGAAGTCAAGACAGATCCTCAGCGAAGCATCTGTGATATATTTTTCCAATGTAGACATCGCTTTATAGTGATGGAGAAATACACGGGCAGACATGGGATTGAACAATAACCGAGAAAACACTTTGTATACGTGTAGCCTATGCTTGTGGTATCAGACGGTTAGTCTTCTAGGTTAAGCAATAGGAGCTATACATAACCGCTAGCTAGCTTGCCTTTCTAGCTGACGCTATACAGCGCGTTGCAAATTGAAGTTTTTGTAGACTATTCTGCCCGTGGTGTAACTAGAATCGAGCGGACCAACTTTTTAAAAACATTACCCCCCATCAGCCACAGGAGCAGCCCAATCGAATTGTGAATTTTCAAGGGCATCATCCTCGATGATTTTTTATTCACTTTAATGATGACATTGTTATCTTGTAGACCAGAGGTGTATAATTAGAGGGGGACGTAGAAATCCAGTCGTAGTATTGTTGGAAATTAACTGCTGTAATAACAGTTGTAGACCTTTCAGAAAGACCAATGCGTTTTTACCTGACAGGTCAGAACTTTCTTTTTTACATATGTTTTATAATGTTATATTTAACACATTTTTTTTTACATATGCAATTTTCTGTATTAGGATGTATGCACACCCTGTGTAAAGGACACTGGCATTTCCTGGCTTCCACAGGCACCACCGGTAAGTAAAGATTATTTTCCTATCCTTGGTAAGGCTGGGGAAGATGCACCAGATTAGCCTCTGCAGGTGCTTGAGAGGACCATTTATTGTGTTTTAGATTTTTTATCTTTCTTCATTATTAGCTTGGTTCACTTCAATTCTACTTTTAGGATGAATTATTCTTGTGCACCAACATTCAGTAGTGCCCTGTGGTTGTAACTGTTCCTCTGAGGCAGACAGACACACATGGGTTACATCTGCTATTTTTCTCACCAGTTGGGCTTCTGTGATATCAGGCTCCCACTTCAGAATGTGAGAGCCTGGAAATCATGACCAACGTTTTGATTAACAAGCTTGGCTATATTGCAATGTGGAATTTTATTTTCCACCTTCATGTCTTACATGAATTCAGTTCAGTTTAACAACTCAGCTCTGCACATTAAAATAATGTAAGTAAGCCAACAGTAGGTGGTTAAAAAAAACGAAAGGATGGATAGAGTTTGGACACTATGATCCATTTGACCATCCACAGACATCATGTAAGGAAACAACAGTATTGCACGGAAAAGAACGCATGGATAGTGCAATGCAGGTTTTTCATAGATTTGGAACTGGTGCCTTGAGGTTCACCTGGTGTCTCTCTTTCAGGTAGGCCATTGCAAACACACCTCTCTACATTTGGCCACCATTTACGTTTGCAGAATACATTTATAAAGGAGCAATTTCTAAGATTCACACTCACAAAAGCAAAAATAAAGCTAATTATATTAGAAACGGTATTGAGGAGAGATGTTATTTGAAATGTAGTATCTCCCAAATAGTTTGGTTTTGTCGGCATAGGGGATTGGGGAAATTTCCAATGATTTTCTCTTGTTAATTTCGCTCCAGTTGTGTAGCCAGTCCAAAGAAATTGGGGTGAAGCTCTGGAGAGCACTCTAATATAGGCATTGCTTTTAAGTGATGGAGAAATACACAGTCTGTTTTGGACCTGTCCTTTCTTTATTGTGGCTAACTTTGCTGGCTTTCGCCACTAGTGTAGGACATGATACGAAAACAAATCATTGCTTGGTTACAAGTTACACCTCGGGCATGGTTGGCTATACATATTTTTTTTTTTTACCTTTAGCATATAAGGGGAATTTTAGAAACAGTGTATTAATTAACTAGATAACCACTAGCTATTTGGGTAGTACTCCATTTCGAATAACATTTTTCTCCAAAAACCTTTGATATGAGAATTTGTTTAGCATTTGTATTGTGTCAAATTCTATCATTCCTATTGGCCAGTGAAACACTGAATTATGTTTCGGTATGGTAACTAATATTAAACGACTGATTGATTTGGGCATTATATATGTAAGTGAATTAATTAATAGCTGTTACAGCAGCAAAACAGTACCATGAAATAATGGCAAGTATTCCGTCCAGTTCTGTTCAATCTAGTTCTGAATAGTTCATCATGAATCAACCTGACCACATTGCACAAAGTTTCCATAATGCAACTTTAATGCCATTTCTATGAACGCATAACATTGCCTATAAAAGGTGCATGGTTGACAGCACTTTGAATCTTGATCATCATCTTTGGAAAACAGTACAAGCTATTATTCATAGAGGCCCTCCAGGGTTTCTGTACAACTGCAGACCAATTCTGCTTGAGAAACAATATTGAATAAAAGTGTAAAGCCAGCCCCCACCCCTCTAAAAAAAGCAATTTCTATAAGAGTGAGGACTGGCAAAATGTCCTCACTAGTTAAGATTTGCCATTGGTTACTACACTAGTGAGGACATCTGGATTCACACACGCACAAACACACACAGTTGTGTATTTCCTTCCATGTGGGGACCAGAAAACAAGATGTTCCCTAACATAATATTTATATCTGAATTTAGCCTAGTCCTAATGCCTAACCCGTAATGCATAAACCTTAAAGTAACCTAAATTCTACTACTTGTCCTAATGGTCAGTTTGACCCCAAACCTAACCCCTAAGCCAGAAATTGACTTTGTCCTCATGGGGACCAGCAAAAGGTCCTAATAAGGGCAGTTTTTTCAGTGTTTTATTATCCTTATGAGGACTTCTGGGCCCTCATTTATCAATGTTTCGTACGAACAAAAATGTTGGTAAACAATGCATGAGATCATTTCTAAACAAAGTGTGGGATTTATCCATTTGTACTTGTGAATTGTGCATAAATTTAAGCACACCTCTGATCATGCATACACACAGCACCTTGCAGAAAAGTTAAACTGCACTTAACACTGAAACTACTAATAGTTTTCTCAGGGTGCCATCAAATTCATAAACATGAAACCATTTAAGCCCAATTGAATAATTAAGTAAATTAGAAAGAGAATGTAATGTAATGATGGAGGCGATTTAGCTAAACCAGTTAAATAATATATAAGGGACCACTGAGGCATTTTGACTTGTCCAAAATGGCAAATCTTCCTGGAGGAACTGGCACAAGCTGCATTACACAAGCAGGGTGTTTTCAATGAGCGTGCAGATTTTTTTTGTTGAGAGCGATGCTTGGCTTATTTGTAGATTTCGTTTTCCATTTACTTTGTCATGTATATATTTGTTATATTTATTGTCAATCAAGTATATTTAGACATGGTCCATGTCTGAATATGGTTGTGAAAATAAAGCTTGACTTGTCATCAGATGGTGTGTCTGGTATTCCTTCAGGGTCTGGGAGAGGCTCCTCAGTATCACCATCACAAATGATGACAGACACTGAGGTCTCCAGTTATGCTGTCAATTTGCAAGTCCATAACAGACAGTGAAGAGTCACTCCCCCCTCCTCCTGTTGCACTTATATCCCTTTTGTGGATCATAATATTATTTTGCACGTTTTCAAATCAAACCACTTCTTATTAATTTCATTATTTGTTATGCACTCAGATGAGGCAGAAATTTCCACAGCTCTAACCTGCTTCCAAGCAATATTTCTTCTCTTATTTGTCAAGTCATTGCTGAGAGCTCTAAAAAGTATGGCTTGTTTTGCTTCCGCTTCGATGATCAAAAGTTCTATTTCTGCATCCAAATCTTATTTTCTTTGTCTACTTTGATTTCCATGTTGGCAGACAGAAATTGGTGACATTTCTTGCGTTTAGGGCGGTTCTTTATGTAAATGAGACGTCACCTGCACAAGCACAGTGTTTTAGAATTTGTCTGATTTATCAAGGCGAAGTACTTACAGGTGTGCGCAAATCAAGTGGACGAGCAATTGGTAAATAGCAACATTTTTGTACTTGCGAACATTCAAAATTTTCTTTGTACGAGTAAATTTAGAAGCTTTTCTACACAAAACTGATAAATGAGGGCCCTGGTCCTAAGTCGAGCTGTTAAACCAAAACACACACACAACAACATCATGACTTCTATGGACATCCTATGAAAATGTTTATTAAGTAAATCAGGTGTTGACTGAGCTGAAAAGGAGACTAGAGTGCTACTCAACATTCCCAGTGTAGTATGCTCAAACGCAGAAACTAAAATGACTTTGACAAGTCTTTTTTGCATTGTATTGTTCTTATATATCCAGAAGTTGAGTTTCTGGAGGAGCTGCTGCTGATTCAGCATCTTCTGCTGTTGATTCCTAGGAAGAAAAATGATGGTTATTGCCATTGTCTTCCCCCTTTTAAAATTTCAAACTACATCAAAATAATGTAGAAATGATAATGATCCTAGATTCACACAGTTTTGCTGACTGTCCAGCTTACTAGTAATCACAGAAAATGCCTCATGTAATTTAATCAGGGTTGCTTCCACAAAATGTCAATTTTCAGTGCAGCCCTCTGAGCTTGTTAAAGGCATTTAATGTAGACAAAAAAATATCTAAATTTGAATGACATCTAGTGATACGATGATGATCATTCAACTAGAGGAAACTTTGCAAATATCTTTAGGCTTAAGAGCACTTCTACAGAAAAACGTTCAGTATGGACTCTTTATCAAAGCATAGGTGACTAAGTCACTTGCTGTAGATCTAATTAGAGTAAAATAAGTAAAAGTAGTCAGTGTGGTATGTTAACATAAATATAGAACTGATGACTCACACACTGTTCAACGAAGGGTTCATTGAAGGCCCTGTACCCGCTATAGAGAGGGTTGGGGATGGACACCAGAGCTGGTTGATCTCCCTGCCTGGAGGCACCATCATCTTCATTCTGTCACAATTAGAGATACCCGTCAACAAATCCATTCAATCTATTTCATCAAGAATTTCTTTACAGCAGTAGTTGGTTAAAAAAAGTGCTTCACAGTAACCCAACCTAAACCCCCAAAGAGCAAGCTGAAGCAAAACAAATTGAATTGGGAGCAACCTAGGTCAAGAGGCATAGTCAAATGTCAGTGCTTCACTGTGGCCTGATGGGAAGTCTGAGTCTTTGAAATTCCCATTTTGACTAGAATAATACCTCCATTTTTTTTGTTCAAACATCCACCTTACTGTTAGATGTTGCTGCCAAAACCTGTCTAGAATCCTCTTTCTCAAACATACGGTTGTGGAATGACTTCTGCTCAATTGTTATTTTATGCAATTCTTTTGCATTGGGACTAAATATTGTTTAAACCAGCATTTCTCAACTAATGAGTTGTGACCCAAATTGAGGGCATGGGATGTTTTTCAGAGGAAGTTTGACAATGTCACAAAAGCTTGCATGATTTGCTAAGTTTATTGCTAAGGTTAGCTAAGCCAGCAGTGGTAGGCATAACTACCCTTAATTTTTTTTGAACAGTGAACACTTACAGTTTTTCCTGATTGCTTACAAGCATCAAACAATACAGAAGTTACAGTAACAAAACTCTTCACACAGTCAGCAAAACGTAAGTGTATGCGAACCAAACTGTGAATAATTTATCATTGCTTTCACACAAAATGCATTCAATGAACACATTCCCCAAAATCCATTAACTCTTTTCTCATTCAAACTCAACCACCTACAAAACAATATATTCACAGCATATGTTTTCTCAAATGCTTACACACTGTTCTCAAAACGGTTAAGAACACATTCAAAACAGAATGATGGCAACTGGTGTGCATTTCTGCAGTAACCAGATTGAAATATAAAGAAAATGTTTGATATTTGTTAGAAAATGTTATGTTAGAATATTTAGTCAATCCAAACACAGTTGATTGCAGTTTCAACTGAAACCAACCCAAGTGTTGTACACTGTACCCTTTGAGAGAAACGGCGAATGTGTGAAAGAATTCCGGTATCAATATATCCAGGTAAGATGTCTGTTCAATAACCAAACAGGGTATTTACACAATGTAAAGTACTGTAAAACTATGGATTTACTGTTTTTTTTAGAGAGTAATGGAGACGTAAGCCAGTCAAACATTCACATAAATTCATCTTTGTGGATGAAGCTGGATTCAATCTGGCAAAAACACACCGCAGGGGAAGAAATGTGATTGGATAGAGAGCCACCATGGATTTCCCAGGCCAGAGAGGAGCTAACATCACAATGTGTGCAGCACTGTCCAATGATGGTTTGCTGTTACACAAACCACTCATTGGCCCCTACAATACACAGAGACTAGTGATTATACTATACTTGTTGATGTTAGTTTGTTTTTGTTGCAGGCCTGGAATTTGGGTAAATTCGTTTTTTGTTTGAACTTATTTTTCAAAAGTAAAATTTACTATATGCAAACATGTAGAAAAAATATAGGATATTCCTTCAAATTGCTGCGTTTGTGATTCATAATTGTTCCATATACTTTAGTAAAGTCATTAAAGTGAGGTGTTTTTCTTATTCTATGATCAAATACTGATTTATGTGAAAAATAATTTTAAAAACTTACAAGATAAAACTTCGTCATTTATGTAATGATCCCTGTTGTTAGTGTTTTTTAGGTCAGTGTGTTATGAGTGACAGTGTGTGTTTCTGAGTGAGAATTGTTGCCAGTGTTTTGGTGGAACAAGCTTGTTTTGAGTGTTTTGGTGGTTTTTGGATTGACTGTGTTTGGATTGACTAAATATTCTAACATAACATTTTCTAACAAATATCAAACATTTTCATGTATGAAGTGTTTTGGTGGTTTTAGTGAGTTTTGGGGGTGAGATTAACTGTTTTGCAACGATGCATGTTGGTAATGCACACTGTGTGAAGAGTTTTGTTATTGTGGTTTCAGTATTGACCGATGCTTGTAAGCAATCGAGAAACTGTAAATCACACATCGGGTCTCGATGAACTAAATATATTTGAGAACAAAATGACGTAATGGTCAATAGAAATCAAAATCACCAACCGATTAAATAGTTGACCAAAATGCTAACTTAACATTTTCTTGCATGTTTTTATTGGTCTAAATGAATAAATAATGCAAAAGATGATTCATACGATCTCAAATTAGAATTAGTCTCTGCAGATTTGTCAGAGCTAGCCCAATAACTAGTCAAAAGCCACCTAAAAGGCCTGAAAACTAGCCAAACTTGTTTATTTTTTGAAGCGAAAGAGGAGTTGACAAAATAACAAATTACAACTGCCAGCCTGTGACAGGCACACAGGCTGGCAGTTGAGTTACAAAACAATGGTGCTGGCGCTGATCCCTAACTCAGTCTGCCAGTTGCACGTGCACTGCTGCCTCAAGCATTCTCTTTAAATACGCACACGTTTTCTCTCACAGCTCACTCCATCACTTCATCACAGCCTTCCACACTGTCTGACAGGAAAATTAATTGATTTTTTAAATTGTGCCATTAGGGGTGAGACCAGAATTGTGATGTTTTGTGTAATATTTTTTTTATTTCATTCATGTATTATTTTCCTGTTTCAAAAATTAAGTTAACAATAACCGTCTGTCCAGCCACACCCACTCAGATGTTTGAGTTGTTCAGTAAAAATAATTTGTCCTCTGGTTTTGTTCATTTGAGTCATTGTGCTCATGACAATCAGAAAAATTACAACGCAAGACGTTTAGCAAAGGTGACTGACACTTGTAAAAGTGTACTTCAAACCTGACACATTTGTGACTGATAGGCAAACAAAAAAAGTATTTCTTCAAACATTGTAAACCAGGTCACGTTACAGATGCAGCCAAATTAGTTTTCCTGTTGTAGAACTCATTTGCTGCCACTCGCTCACATAAACAATTACATCGAAAGAATCACAAAATTGCTCAAGTTTTTTTTACTTAACCAGATGCTCTGTTTATGAAGCTGTGTCTACCAGATTTAATCAACACATGGGATTAATTATTACACTGTGAATCCAAACAGTCCTAAACTTTTGTTTCTTCACTAATGCTCCCTTCAAATGTACACTGCTCAAAAAAATTAAGGGAACAGGTAATTATCAAAGTATAACACAAAGTCAATTTAACTTCAGGGATATCAATATGTCCAGTTAGGAAGCATAAGCGATTGTGAATCAATGTCACCTGTTTTGGTGCAAATGAAAGTGACAACAGGTGCACTGGAGAGGCAACAGCAAGACAACCCCCAAAAAAGGAATGGTTTCAGGTCAGGAACAGACTCCATGTGGGTGGCATGAGGGTCCGACGTCCTCTACTGGGACCTGTGCTCACAGCCCAGCACCGTGCAGCTCGATTGGCATTCGCCAGAGATCACCAGAATTGGCAGGTCCGCCATTGGCGCCCTGTTCTCTTCACAGATGAGAGCAGGTTCACAATGAGCACGTGACAGACATGAAAGAGACTGGAGACAGCGTGGTGAACGTTATGCTGCCTGCAACATCATCCAGCATGACCGGTTTGGCGGTGGGTCAGTGATGATCTGGGGAGGCATATCCTTGGAGGGTCACACAGACCTCCACATGCTAGCCAACAGTAACCTGACTGCTGTTAGGTACCGGGATGAAATCTTCAGACCCATCGTAAGACCTTATGCTGGGGCACTGGGCCCTGGGTTCCCCCTGGGTCATGACATGCCCGGCCTCATGTGGCCAGAGTATGTAAGCAGTTCCTCAATGACGAAGGCAGTAACGCCATTGACTGGCCCTCACGTTCCCCAGACCTGAATCCAATTGAGAACCTCTGGGACGTTATGTATTGGTGCATCCGATGCCGCCAAGTAGTGCCACAGACTGTCCAGGAGCTCACTGATGCCCTGATCCAGGTCTGGGAGGAGATCACCCAGGACACCATGCACCGTCTCATCAGGAGCATGCCCAGATGTTGTCGGGAGTGCATACAGGCACGTGGGGGCAATACACACTACTGAGTCACATTATGAGTTGCCGTGATGAAATTCACAAAAGTTGGAACAGCCTGTTATTTCAGTTGATCCCTTATTGATCCCTTTCCTGTCATTACAAACATGTAGAATTCTCATAGAGCATTCTCATTGATTTTCGGTGTGAGTTTGAATCCAGCCCTCAATCGGTTGGTGATTTTGGTATCCATTGACTGTTGTTACATCATTTTGTTCTCAACAAATTACACAATGTACAGCAGAGATTTTGATCTTTAATATATTTCCTTCATCGAGACCTGATGTGTGATTTAAGTGTTCCCTTAATTTTTTGAGCAGTTTATATGTTTTTCTCCACAGACGTGAAAGTAATAGTGATTGGTTTGCAGACAGAGCTTGAGGGCTCATGTAAGACTTCCAGTGATGATGTGGTAAAACTCTGCTGCCCAGTCGTCCCTTATTGATCCCTTTCCTGTCATTACAAACGTGTAGAATTCTCATAGAGCACCAGCAAAAAATAATAATAATTGGGACATAATTTTGGGAAATAATTAGATATAAATGTTTTGTCTAGTATGAATGTTCTGCTATACCTGCATTTCAGTTGCACATGCTACCTTTCACATTCAATTTGCGTTCATTGCACATTTAGAATTGTCATTTGTACTTGCATTTGCCTTCAGTGCACATCTATACATTGCACTTGTACATACATTATACTTGTAAATTTCCTGCCCTCTTCTATTTGCACTTCTGGTTAGATGCTAACTGAATTTCGTTGTACTGTTCTAGTTCAATGATAATAAAGTTAAATCTAATCTAATCTTAAAATTATTTTTGTTTCATTTATTCCAAATCAGATGGATTATACTATAATTAAAAAAAAAAGTCTATTCATCAAATACCTATTGGATACAAAAATTATCAAATGACAACAGTGAAATATATATCTTCTTATGCAGTAATGACCAGAGCCCTATGATAAAGTAGGAAATATGGTGCCAAAGTGCCAGGTAGAATAAAACCCTGCATTACCTTGAAGTAGTGGAAGCGGAAGGCATCGTTCTTGTGTTTGAAGACATAATAGGAGAGTCCAGCAATGATGCACAGGATCAGAAAGGTCACCAGTATGGAGGTGGCCACGGGTTGACCCCCATGGGGTTGGCCTGACGACGAGCTGGGGTGCACCTGAAATATTACGACTGACTCAATCAATCCAAAAGCAACCAGGTACAGTACATCCGGTCATCAGGGATACAGTAGCATGAACCTAGCTTCCTGTACCCTAGAAAACTGCATGTCAGCTACATGTAGGCATTTCTTTTAGGCCAACTATGTTAGGTAACTTCTTGTTACCAGTCACAAGATTCACTCACTAGAAGGGGCGGGGCCCTGAGAGGACCCTCGATGACATGGATGATTCCGTTGTATGCTGGGATATTCCACTCCAACACAAGCCTTTTGTTCACTAGCTTGTAGGTCTGGAGGTCCTGTGGAAAAACAGCATCATAGTTTAATGAGTGATCCCAGTTTTGCAAGGTGAAAAGGGGTTTAAAACAATGGATAAACTATTTAAATATGATAGCAATAGGACACACTCTGCCGACAAATGGTTAAAAGCAGCAGGTGTTTGAGCTATCATCAGCTGGTTGTTAACATATGGTGAATATTCAGTATTTACAAATTACATGGGCGACCTTCCTTTCATTACAGGGGACCTTTATTAAAGGAAGTGTCTATTAAAGGGAAAGTCCACAATATATTTTAACATTATAGTGAATGAGATTTTAATTTCAACAGTATTACAAATTAAGGTTACTTTATTTAACAAATAACTGAAAAATTCGTTTTCCACAATTTACTGTATTTCCCAAAAATCTACATATGTGGTTTATTGTGTAGAAAAGAATGAGTAGATCCCTAGCTTCAATAGCTACCAACTGAGGTACTTCCTCACGACAGTGTCTATTAAAGGGGAGGTTCACTCACCTGGTTCTGCTGTTTAGTCTTAAAGGGGAGGTCTACTGTATTTAGGTGAAGATCAACTACATTAAAAGGGAGGTTCATTTTAATAAATAGGAGGTCCACTGACCTCGTTCTGCTGAGTAGTGTTGCTGGAGGAGATGGCCACTGAGAGATTATATCCCAGTCTGGATGGGATGACTCCATTATGTTCCAGATCCTCGTAGAATATCATGCTATTGTTAGTAGAGATGTGGTACTCCACATCCCGGGCTGATAAGGTCTACATAAAGAACAGGAAATATTTACAAAGCAAAATTGATGGCAACTTTGTTAAAGGATAGAACCTTGACATTCCTTGTCTGTGCTCATGAACTGCCCTCTTCTATTCAAATCACAGGCTTCACTTGAGCTCAAGTCGGATGACTAAGATGGTCAATGTTGATTGTTGATGCATGGGATTAATATCATCCAATTTGTAAGTTTCAGCCTCCCTGCAGAGGCACATTTTTTTTGTCTGTCTCTAGGCATTTACATTTCCCAGCATTGAGCACATCGAAATGGTTAATTGATGGCAAAATAAACATTTCTCCTGACTTAAACCCAATAGCCGTCTCAGTCTCCTGACTTAAACCCAATAGCCGTCTCAGTCTCCTG
>JACXGI010007205.1:0-38381 GCA_016801175.1 Esox masquinongy
TTTCTACCACATCTTTTCCTTCCCTTCGCCTCTCTATTAATGTGCTTGGACACAGAGCTCTGTGAACAGCCAGCCTCTTTAGCAATGACCTTTTGTGTCTTGCCCTCCTTGTACAAGGTGTCAATGGTCGTCTTTTGGACAGCTGTCAAGTCAGCAGTCTTCCCCATGATTGTGTAGCCTACAGAACTAGACTGAGAGAACATTTAAAGGGCTTTGCAGGTGTTTTGAGTTAATTAGCTGATTAGAATGTGGCACCAGGTTTCTTCAATATTGAACCTTTTCACAATATTCAAATTTTCGGAGATACTGAATTTGGGGTTTTCATTAGTTGTCAGTTATAATCATCAAAATTAAAAGGAATAAACACTTGAAATATATCAGTCTGTGTGGAATGAATGTATACATTATACAAGTTTCACTTTTTGAATGGAATTACTGAAATAAATCAACTTTTTGATGATATTCTAATTATATGACCAGCACCTGTATTAGTTGGTTAGAACCAGTTGAGGGGGGCTGTCAATTTTCCAGAACATTGAGGACCATCACATGCGCCGCAAATTGCATAAATGCACAGCCTAATTATGTCTACCAAATCTTATTACACCATGAATTGTTGATTAGAATCTGTTTTTTTTTCTGTGCAGCGATGGTCTAATAAAGGATATTGGCCCAGCGAGAACCATTGAGTTCCAATATGCAGGAGCCTTGTTTGATGAGGTCATCGATGCAACGGGCATGTGTGTTATTCCAGGCAAGTATCACTGAAATACAACTGGGACAAGATGAAACATTGATGCAACGTGTTCTAATAATCTGAATATAGAATTGGCTTTTACAGAAAATATCTGTGCACGTCAATTGTGTTTCAGGATTGGTTGACGCACACACACACCCCGTATGGGCTGGAGACAGGGTGCACGAATTCGCAATGAAGGTAAATATAAGCTGTAACCCCCCGCCCCCACAGCTTGTGATCTGACCTGAAAGGTTTCTAGGTAATGCTGTTTGTTCCTACAGTTGGCCGGTGCCACCTATATGGACGTGCACCTCGCTGGAGGTGGGATCCACTTCACCGTAGAGCACACCAGGGCTGCCCCTGCTTCCACCTTGCTGGCCTCTCTGACAGAGAGGCTGGGCCGTATGCTGCGGGCAGGCACCACCCTGGTGGAGTGCAAGAGTGGCTACGGCCTGGAGCTGCAGACAGAGCTGAAGATGTTGGAGGTCATTGAGACGGCCAGAAGTACCCTGCCAATCAGCATATCGTCTACCTACTGTGGAGCTCACGCAGTACCAAAGTACTAAACACAAACTCTCTCCAACATGCCACTGATCGCACGCCTCAAACTCCTGAACATGCGCCTCACATCCATTCCACGCCGCTACTGAGCAGCCCCACGAGGTGCTCTTATTAACCCACCCCCCCTTCTGATCTTGTCCCAGGGGAAAGACGGTTGCCGAGGCGACTACGGACATTCTTCAGGTCCAGCTGCCGCGGTTGCGTGAGCTCATGTCAGCGGGGGCCCTGCGGGTGGACAACATAGACGTGTTCTGTGAGCAGGGCGTGTTTGACCTGGCCTCCACGCGCTCCATCCTGCAGGCCGGCCTGGACATGGGCCTCAACATCAACTTCCACGGAGATGAGCTGCACCCCACGAACTCTGCTCAGGTCCGCATCATAAACCTGCGTCTCTGTTACTGCGGTAACAGCTGCTTTACTACCTGGGGTTATAACTGTTTGTGGTACTATCCGCCTCACTTAACCATTTCCGTATCGGTGCTAGCTGGGGGCAGAGCTCGGCGCCTTGGCCATCAGCCACCTGGAGGAGGTGTCGGATGAGGGTATCGCTGCCATGGCGACAGCCAAGACCGCAGCCGTCCTGCTTCCAACCACGGCTTACATTCTGCGATTACCTCAGCCTCGGGCCAGAGACATGCTGCAGGCTGGGGTCATTGTTGCCCTGGGCAGCGACTTCAACCCTAATGCATACTGCTGCTCTATGGTAAGTGCCGGAGGAGGAGGAGGGGCCAGAGTTGGCGCGAGGAAACGGCCTCTGTAGCTCCCCATCTCTGTCCTAATTTCTTTGTCCCAGCCTTTGGTGATGCACCTGGCGTGTGTCAACATGAAGATGTCCATGTCAGAGGCTCTGGCTGCCGCCACCATCAACGCAGCCTACGCCCTGGGTCGTTCTCACACACATGGCTCCCTGGAGGTCAATAAACACGGTGATCTGCTGGTCCTCAACGCGCCACGGTGAAGTAGCTCTCACACGCATACTGCTTAAACTCCTAACACAGTGGTTCTCAACTGGTGGATCTTGACCCAAATCGGTTAAAACATTTTCAATTTTTTATTGAGATTTCTTATAAAGACAAGGTAGAGATTCTAATGGACATACACTGACAACTGAATTCACTTGGCGTTCTTAAAAAGTGCTCGGAAACATTCAAGTACACGTACAAAATATAACTTTTGACACTGATAAAGATGGCTATGTTTTGTCTCTTAACGTCGCTGCACTTACTGTGTATAACCTAACTGAACTTATGTCATAATGGAAAAACCAGTTAAGAACCATTGCTCTAAGAGCCAACTCATTTCAGTGGTCAGATGGACAACAGTGTACAGTTTCCACATAACTTGGTGCAGATGCGTGTGGACTGACAGTGTTTTGGTGACGACCCTGTAGGTGGGAGCATCTGATCTACCAGCTCGGAGGACACCAGGAACTGATCCGCCATGTTGTTATCAAGGGCAATGTTGTCTACAACAACGACAAAACTATGAGCATTTAGGTTGTCGTATTATGCCAGGTTAGGAGAACTGACACGTTTTCCCCCAGCTCGTAGCCCCGCGTCCTTGCGGACAGCGGTGTGTTGGGTCACAGTCAGATAGTTAATATTAACCACATGTTCTCAGGCAGTGGGATACGTGGTAACATTTGTGTTGGCTCTCCAAATGACTGTATATTTGGGTATGGTCAATACGTTTGTACCTTTTTAACAAGCAACCTCACTGCTTGTGGTGTCATCAATTTGCACCATTAGACTTCAATGGGATGTTTAGTCTAAGCCAGTATGATTTGACAAAAGTCTCAGTAGAGAAACCTATTGAAATTGTATTATCCTTTTTAAAGTTTTTCTGTCTTTGCACCGTATTTAGTCATGTTCCGTATTGTCATGTTTAAGGTTTTGTGTGGACCCCAGAGAGTATAGCTGTTGCTTTTGGCAGTAGCTCAAGGCATTCTAATAAAATACATTAAATCCAGTTGCCTGTGCCTGAGAGTCAGAGAAAGACAAAAGATTTCTCATCCTTTATAGGTTTTGGGTGCTGTCTGGACATTTTTAGTTTGCTGAATCATAGAGGCCTTTAGTGGACAAAAACTGTACATTTTAGCGAGAGCATTGCCAATGACTCCTTGTGCTATTTTAATGTAATCAATTGGGTGGGACAACCAATTTCTTTAGTAGATCCTGCGTGACCCCATGATTTAGCCACTTTTGTCAAACACTTCTCTGTATATGCATTTTCCGGCAAAAACTTGGTGAAAACAGAGCGGTTTGGCGAGATGTTTGGCTGATTAAGGACACATTTTAATATCCAACACTCAGACACATGCTGTGGAGTTGTTTTGATGAGGCAAGGCCACAAGCGCAAAGCACTCATTACGAAATAGCACTGGGCATTATGGTATTAGTAGGAAACAGAACTGAAATGGGGAAAAAGCATTTTGACAAAAAGCATTGCTTTTATTGAACATCTCAGTAACACTGGTTTTAAAAGAATATATTCATATAATATATAAACTTAAGGCATGGCATCAAGCTTCTCCCTTTCCCATTACAGTTTATTTTTGTTATAACTTACACGTTTATCTTATTGTCTATTCTCATTGAAAGGTGGCCCAGTCATTCTACTGAAGGGTGTCCCTACTCCCTACACACAGTCCAACCCCCCATAACGGAACTAGGGCTGGGTTATAACGATAATAAAGATAATTATTTAAAATAAAAACATTCATACTACCGTTGTGTGCTAAATGATACAAGGGGTGGGTAAATACAAACACAAAAAACCTTTCTTGTGGCATGCGTGTGGTTCTGGTGTGTCAGTTTAGAGTATAAGAAAAACAAAATACACAAGATTTGTCTGCGTACTTTCTAGGCTTCGTACTTCTTCCCGGCTCTGTGGATCTGCTGGTACAAAGTCATGGAGAAGGCCATACCCAGGAGCTGCAGACAGGAAGTCACATCAGTCACACTGCAACAACTTCATTACATGTACATCTCTACAGACCAGACTTCCTTGCCAACCGCTCTGCTACACTACCGCCGTCAGACCGCGAACGCCTCCCTTCTGTGACATCTGGGTTGCCGTCATGTCCAGGCTCAATAATCGCCATGGTTTGATTCTCAACGTTCCTGGTCTCACTGACACGACGATGATCGCCACACAACGCAGGAAGTGCAGCGTGGCTGAAGAGCCAGGGTCATCAATGACCTTTGAACTCTGACCTGAAGAATGTTGACTCAGGCCTGCCATCCTGCTGGACATCGAGAAGCTACTGGGCGTCAGTTTCTGCAGTTTAACTGTAAAACATCGGAGTTCATCTCCATGATGCATCTGAACCATCATTGAACATCCGCAGCTACAGTCTCGTGACAATGACGGCCAGGTCCTCCCCTCCAGTGAGGTTTCCAATCTAGATGTAATAACTGACAACCGCTTGTTTGAGGCACATGTCAAAAGTTTGGCCAAAGTTGAAACTGGTCACTGCATGGTTATGACCTAGCTGTTGTCCTGTCCTGTAGTTTTGTAATGCCCTTTCGGTTGGCACATCTGCGGAGTGCTTAAAAAAGGCCATGTTTCTCACATATTGGCTTTGAAATCATAGTTCACACCTACCAGGCAATCCACAACTCTAGACCCAAATATGTCTGACCTCATCCTAACCTACTGTCACACATGCACCCTACACTCCTCCAGGTATATCTGACCTCATCCTAACCTACTGTCACACATGCAACCCTACACTCCTCCAGGTATGTCTGACCTAATCCCCACAGCAGACTGCGAACTATTGGGGATATTTGTCAGTTAACACACACAGCCTAGACGATATTTGGCTTCTTCATTTGACCGAATCCCTCTGCGAGAGCTGACAATTTTAACTTCCCTGTTTAGGGACAGAATGACCTGATTTTTCAACTTTTCAGATTGGATCTAGCAACCTTTCAGTTACTGGTCAGATGCTCAAACTGCTGTTCGGTCTGCCGCCCCTATTTGTTTTAGGGTTTCTGTCGTATTCCTCCTCAGTTGGAAGGACCTCAGAATCTTCGGTCTCGTCCTGAGACACAGACAAGACTGAGCTGCTCAGAACACAGACAACAGGCCAGACAGACAGACGCCGTACCTGTATGACCAGAACACACATGGCGATGGTTCCCAACAGGTGTTTGTTGTCGTCCAGCCATTCTTCCACCTTCTCATAGCAACCCTGACAAGGGACAAACATTTTTTATGACATAACATGGAAACGTAGAACAGGGTCGCGTGCACGGCCAGACAGATGTTGCCAAACACACAGAAACACACTGATTGGATGTAGAAGACCCTGCATCTCATCGAACAAACACCACACACAAATACTGACCCGTGTCCACATCTGGTTGGTGGCATTCCGGCCACAGCCCAAGGAGATCTCCTGGCAGCAGTGGTCAGGAACCACCTTCTCCTGCAGCGCGCCGTGCCAGTCTGTGTACTCATCCACCCCACAACAATGCCACTGACAAGAAGACGGGAGACGTGTTTACATACCATTAGTGATATGATCTGGTGTTTTTTGTGGCAGGTGTGGTAGTTCATTACTCATTAGGTGGGTATGTACCTTACCTCTGACTGGATGGTGTCCCAGGCGTTGCGGAGCCCAGCGTTGTTATCAGTGTTGTACAGAGCCAGTCCTTCTTTCAGGTCCCATCTGGCGTTCTCACTCACCTGGCCAAACATATGGTGGATCGTGGGAAATGTAGCAAGAGGCACACACAGAACTATGGGAAAGGTGAGCAGGGACCATAGTAGGAGTGATGAGCAGTGTTTGAATTGACAGGGGGGAATCTTAAGGAAAGTCTTACCCTGTCCGTGTAGACAAAGAATAGGATGAGAAGGATCAGCTCCGCCAACAGAATAATCAACAATGTGATGAAAAACTACGAGGGAGAGAGGCAGCTGTTGTTTCCAATGAGGCAAACAATGTAGCAATGTAGTGCGGTTCATCGTGGGTAATATAGTTCACTCACACTCAGCAGCAGACACTTGTTCTCCTTGATGGCACCCAGGCATCCCAGGAAGCCTGTAACCATGATGACGGAGCCCAGGGTGATGATGAGGTTGGCCGCGGAGATGGAGGGGAACGAGGGCGACAGGGTGGCAAAGCTGCCCTGAGACACAGACAGCCACACACCCACACCCAACAAACCACAGCCCCCCAACTGAAAGAGGGACCATAACATAACAGTAAATAAGTCTTGCCATTATCCCATGAATATATCTCTCATTATAAAACAGGTGCTTAGAATCTTGAAAGTTGACAGCTGTGGTACATATGACCGTATACCATACCCTAACCATTCTGTAGTTGAGTTGCTAATTGGTTTATAAGAGCAATACGGCATTTCAGAGGTTTACGGTATATTACCAATATACCAAGGCTAAGCGCTGTGTCCAGGCACTCTGCAATGCCTCGTGCCTAAGAACATTTTTTAGCCATGGTATATTGGCCATATTCCATACCCCCTTGTGCCCTATTGTTTAAATAGAATTAATTGAAAAATAGAGGGCAGAATCAGACGATCAACCCCTTTTTTAAAATGAGTTCACTGTCTATAGTGTAACGACCTACCCAGAAGAGCAGATTGAAGAGGAACAGCATGTATTTGACACAGCAGAGGCAACCACGAGCCATGGTGAAGCTGTGAGGGTCTGCAGTGGACAGGGCACTCATTATGTTAATAGAAGTGTAGACATTTCAAACCCTCAAATAAACTAAGAGATAAATGTTGTTAGGGTAATAATTTTCAGCCTTGTTCATTATCAGCAATTGAATGCAATTTAAATGTCTGGAAAGAATATTCCTAAACAACACGATTGTTTAGGATTTAAAGTGACTGGCATTCAATAAAATGAAGTAATATTTTCATTATTATCTAAAGCTAGGTTTTAATGTCTCGCACAGGGACATAACAGTGCAGGACCCAGGTGAAGTAAAGAAAAAAGTGATTTCTAGGTGTGCTATGAGGCATAAGGTACATTCTTAACTCTGTTACTCATGAAAAATTGTGTAGCATTATTTTCAGTTGTTTAACACTATGACCTGGGATTTCCTCTAAATAGTTGGAGACTACTTCCACTGTTTACATGTTATTACCATTTAACTACCATCCTCAACAGGGTTTTACATGTACGTGCGTGCACTGTTAACCTACAGAATATGAGCCTCCGCAGGGTTGCAGAGCCCCTTGTGTTCAGTGAAGGTATTACCATATATCCTCGGCACAGGTCTTTAAAGTATGAAAAACTGGATAGCATCCAAATAAATACTGTATACATCTCTCAGGAATAAACTTACCACTTAGATAAGGATTCAGATGAGGCCGTCAAGAGTTCAGCGGCTGGACCTGCAACAAAAGTACACAAAACACTTTTTGTAGTGGTAAGACCTTTATTTTGAAATAACGTATTTGAGCAAATACTAGTGTGGGGGGCTATGAGAGACAACCGGGGAGGTATCTAATAAAACAGGCCATTTACAGAATAATAAATCACGGATGGCACCCCATCCCTAGTAAGTTGTGTATTTTCAGTGAGGATCATATAAGATTGTGTGATTGTTCCTTTGACTGTGTTGTTTGTTCTAAAATATGTGGGAGGCTATATTGTTATTGTTGTAGCTGTTAAAACATATTTGGCAATCTCCAAAAGTAAACAGCGACGTTCAAGGGTTTTTCACAAACATTCTGATTTTATGCGCTCAAATCAAATGACTTTAGTCGTGCCAAGTATTCAACAGACTGTACAAGCAAGTATGGAACTTACGTTTATTGGAATTACGCAGACGGCAAATTAATGCCTAGGCTATTTGAACGATTTTAAACTTGCCCTTAACAGCATGGCTGCAGACCAAAGAAATAATTCCGTACCGTAACTTTACCAGCTCGAGTTCAGCTCATCTTCATTCCAGCCATCTCCCGAGATCGACCTGGAAAAGTCCTATACCCGTGTTTGCAACGATGAGTACGAGATACCGCAGAAACTTCGTGTATCTTTATGTATAACAGAACTTTCCTGCGGTCGTCGATGACTTGAGTATTTTTCCTCGGAATGGCGGAAACTGGTCAGGAGCTGGTGTCGTGACGGCGGGGAGGGTATTGTAAAATAAGCGAATGACGTTACTGCAATAGTGGTATGGGACTTTGGAGGCATTGAATTTAATTGGATTTCTTTGTGTTGGGATTTTTTTTGGTTTCATGGCACATTTCATTAGAGAACAAATTCAAAATCTGCACTGTGTAGCCTAAAATAACTCCACATACATACATGGCCACAAAGCCAAGTGAGAATTTAATAAAGATAAATTATAACAACATTAATAAGTATACTTTGGACATGACTGTACAGATAAATTCCAAATGACGATACAAAATATACAAAAACAGTGACAGTTTTTTTCATTTGCAGCCCTTCAATATCCATGGCATAGAGTTTTTATTCCCCTTTGTGGTAGGGTCGATGGGGGCAAACCACTTTACAGTTTCAGTCAGAATCTTGGTAATATGTATCCTGCAGAGGTAACTGGAGAGGCTGGAACCAAGATGAATTCCAAGGAATAAGCAGAGCCCAGGAGACACAAAGAGGATTGGATCTCAGTGCCAACCATACACCAACTCTCCATCTTTTTCCTCTCTCTCTTTTTGCTTTTTGTTACCCCCAGACCCATCTCTCGGACTGGGATGACTTCAGCTGGACTGACTCACTGCTGTCTCCTTCGCCCTGCTGAAAAACAGTTACCACAATAAATGGCATACCATCAACACCCCATACACCTCCACTCACACAGGGTTAACACACTACACAAGGCCTGTGTTTACGCAAATGTACAGGTACCTTGTTAGCAATCGCCCTGAGCTTGCCAAGCAGTGAAGGTTTGTGGGAGTAGACGACATCATCCTCAGGCTCCTCCCCTTCAGCCAGGGCACAGCTGTCGGCTGCCGGCAACTCACACTCCTTATTTGCAGACATCACCAACCGAGAGTACTTGTACTCAAGCCTGTGGCCATGTAGCCATACAGAAACACAAGGCACAGATTAGCAGGAGAATGGTATTACTGTCTGTTCTTTTTTTTAAATTCCTTCTTTACGATGGTTATTCCACTAACAGGTGTCAGTCACTCACCTCTTATTCTTCTTCCAGAAATAGCAGGTAAGGGAGACGAGCAGCACAGCCAGGAAGGCCCCTCCTCCCACCCCCACCTTTAGCCACAGAGCAATGGCCTCGCAGGGAGCCCAGGTCTTAGCCGGCAGGGAAACACCAGAGGTGCACAGTTTTGGCTCATTCCATACATACAGAGTCTCCTACGGAGAGAGAGAGGGAAAGACAGAGAGATGGAGACAGGGATACATAGACACGTTAAGGGGAAACGCCAGAAGTGCAGTAATTAGGAGTGTGGAGGGGGAACAGGGGTGGTTACCTGGACCCCTCTTTTGCAGGCTCCTTCTATCTGGTGGTAGTCGTCATGGGTGCAGAGTGGACAGGCGCTCCCACTCTCCCACAGGAAGTGAAATGTACAGCCATCACAAGTCCCTGCAGGGCAGGCACTACACACACACACACACACACACACAATATAATGGCACTGTTGGCCTTTCCAATAGTGCAATGAGCTAAGGCCCTATATTATAATAGTATCACCCCGGACTAAGGAGGGTGGGGACTGGCGTTCTGGTGGGCCTGCTGTTTTAGCGAACGTCTTGAGCATGCAGTGTTAATCAACACAATGTCCAGGCGCGGTAGGTTTCGGAGGACATATGTCCCAATCTTAGACTCTCTCAAGCCTGTAGATAATTGCTGTGATTAGACAAGGTTGCAACTAACTGAACATCACATATCTAGTAGAAAATAAACTATCCACATTTCCAGCGGCAATGTTAGGCAGAGGGTCAAATGTGTGTGTGTGGTGTACCTAGGCACTGCTAGTTGCCCACGGTCGGTTTTCTCTGGGTTGCAGCGTATCGTGATGACTGCACTCCGACCCCGTTCACACGATGCCGTCGTCTGAGTTGACCTGAGAAAGACATGTTCAACCACCCTGACTGTTCTTTACTGGAACCACTATAAACATATAAACATGGTTGGCATCCGTGTCTAGTTCTACACTTGCCTACCTGTAGAAGAAGTTGATGTCTGGAGTGCCTTTTGAGTTGTCAGGGAAGAGTTCTGGTCTGGCCTTTACTCCGTCCAAAACACTGTCCACTGTCGCTCCTGTGAATGTATGGATATACATCAAATGTATGGATGATAATAACTGTTTTAGAATCATTGCCTATACAAAGACCTGTTTTTGTGCATCTTTGTATCAGTAATATGAATAATTCCGTTCTTATCTTACCAAGGTAAGTATCAGCCAGACTGATAGACTGGGATGCCAAGGCTGTCCTGAAGCCCCGGCCATCTGCAGGAATGATGGTTGATTGACAGATGAAACTGTCCACTGAATTGACAAATTGGGGGGAGTCGCCTGCCAAATCCTTATTGGCCAGATCGGTGACATTATCCGTGCAGACAGCTGCCATCTTCCCCTGCAACAGAACCCACACACAAACATGTTGGGAAACGTTCATCTGCCACGTGTATTATCTTGTTCCTACGCAGGTATGTGTTAGCTTACGTCCACATGACTTTAAACCTCTACAGCTAAGTGTATTTAATGTGTGTACATACGGAAATGTACAGACTCAGTGTTGCACACGTGCATTTTACCTGGTGTCCGCACAGGCTGACGTTAAAGACGTGGAGATACTTGGTGCCTTTGGATGTGAAGCTGGGGCCATTGGTGAGCGAGGCCACAGCACTCAGAGAACTTAGGTCATAGGTCAGGGTACGGTTGTTCTCCACGTGACTGAAAGAGCAGTCGCTGTAGCAACGAGAGTGCTCCTGGGAGAGAGAAGCATAGCATCAAGTCAACAGATCAGACAGACAGACACACACATACACACACACGATAACACACAACCACTGAAAAGTGCTCAGTCTCTCAGTGACCATGTGTCCTGGCCTGGAGCAAATCTGTCTTCTAGTTATGGCCTTAGGTTAAAAGGCTTTTAAATGTTAAATGTGTGTGTGTGTGTGTGTCACCTGGTTACTTCTGCTCCCAGGTCCGCAGGGCAGACAAGCGTCTTGTCCATAGGTGTGATGACCAGATAGGTAGGTGTTGGGAGGGCACTCCTGGCAGCGGTTGGTATCTCGGTCGATGTAGAACCCTGCCGGGCATGGAATACATGACGACGAACCAGACCGCTGAGAACTCTGGGATAGCAGGGCACAGGCTCGACACGCAGACGCCACGCCATCCTGGACGTTGGTCACAGTCACGGAGTAGAGCTTCACCACATCAGTGATGTACAGACGCACCTAGATACACACGGTTAAAGTACATTAACGTGTGTGTTGTAGTGTGTGTGTGCGTGTGGTACTTGTGGGTATGTGCAACGTGTGTACTCACGTCCTGAGCCTGGTTGGTCCTCTGGAAGGCCCATGTGTACGATACAGATGCGTTCCTGGTCATGATGTGCGTGTAGGACTGTCTCTCCTTACTGCCCTCCCATGACTCCACCACTGTGGTGCTCTTCCTGTTCATGTCCTGCAGGGGGCGACACACACTGGGTTTATATGGCAGCAAACATCTCCACAGCGACATCTCTTCCACAGTGACTCGCAGCAAACATCTCTTCCAAAATCTCACTGATGTACTGTGATTTGTGTATACTATGTACTATGACAAATGTTTGCTATTTTCTTTGGTTTGCATAGGTTGTTTTAACCGTGTCAACAACTGTTCATGGTTTTACTAGGAAACATTTTGTTAAATATTTCTCTAATAACTATGAATCATTGGTCACTGTGTCTTACTGGTTTGCTTACACTGCATACTGTTGGGTTGGGTTATATTGACTTACTGGCTAATGCACTATAGATATTGGCAATAACCCCTTTTCCATTAGCTCCTAGACACACACACACACACACACACACACTCAGATGTCCTCTCATATGTCCACGCACCATCATGAAGTACAGCTCACAGTCGGCAGAGCAGATCGTCTCGAAGACAAAAGTGATCCGGCCAAACTCACTCCCCGTCATCCCAGCGAGTGAAGTCGGCAACCTGACGGAGCACACGGAGTTACCGCTACCCACACACGAGTACATGTCGAAACACGCAGACACACACTCACAGAGGTAACACAAATAACGAACGCGTTGCTTCACAATGATCATAGCCAGGTGTTTATTCCAACCACATGTCCCGTCCTAACCATATTACACGCAGTCTTACTTGAAGCCAGGAACATGCAGGTTCAAGATGAGGTAATCGTTATCCGAGCCTCCAGCGCCGCTGCGGATGTGGTCCCCTGCCACCTCCCACCCTGAAAAACAACATACTATTGTTATAACACGTTCTACTGAACGTGTGTATCCCAGAGATTTGCCAAAATAAACCACGATAGCCCACAATTTCCCTTTCCCCAATAGAGGTTAGTGAAGCTGAGCTGGAAGAACCTAGGAAATGAGGTGGGCAGAACCAAACAATAAAAAAAGAGGTCATTTTGGGCATTATTTGATTATTCTAGTCTGTTTCTGTTAGGAGACGCCCACTCTGTGAAGTGTGCATGTGTAATATCTAAATGCCCAGCACATTGTCGAGTTTAAAAAAAAAAACTTCAGTAAAGGGTATGGGTAAAAAAGTGTAAAAAAAAACATAGCCCGCACTTTTCATAACATATTCTAATTTTCAGAACTGAAAACTATATGAAATCAGATGAAAAAACTTTCAGAATGTCGGCCGATTCTATCTTTCCCCATAGGTTCCATTGCCTGGCAACTGGGATTCCGCTCCCCATAGGGAGTAGATAGGGCAACCGGGTGTCACTGATTTATATTTACCTCTAGTTTACTATTTCGCTCGGTGTTCATCTGTGCATATAATATAGAGTTAGGTCCGGAAATATTTGGACACTGACACAGTTTTCATTATTTTGGCTCTGTATGCCACCACAATGGATTTGAAATTAAACAACCGAGATACATTTGAAGTGCAGACATTCAGCTTTAATTCAAGGGGTTGAACATAAATATCATATGAAACGTTTAGGAATTGCAACCTTTTTCATACACAGTCCCCTCATTTCAAGGGCTCAAATGTAATTGGACAAATTAACACAATCATAAATAAAATGTTCATTTTTAATACTTCGAGAATACTTGGAGAATCCTTTGCAGGCAATGACGGCTTGAAGTCTGGAACGCAGGGACATCATCAAACGCTGGGTTTCCTCCTTTGTGAGGCTTTACCAGGCCTTTACTGCAGCTGTCTTCAGTTGTTGTTTGTTGGTGGGTCTTTCTGCCTTAAGTTATGTCTTCAGCAAGTGAAATGCATGCTTATTCGTGTTGAGATCAGGTGATTGACTCGGCCATTGCAGAATATTCCACTTCTTTGCATTAAAAAACTCCTGGGTTACTTTCGCAGTATGTTTTGGGTCATTGTCCATCTGTAAAGTGAAGTGCTGTCCAATCAACTTCGCTGAATTTGGCAGAATCTGAGAAGGCAATATATCCCTATACACTTAAGAATTCATCCGGCTGCTTCTGTCTTCTGTCACATCATCAATAAACACTAGTGACCCACTGCTATTGGAAGCCATGCATGCCCATGCCATCACACTGCCTCCACCGTGTTTTACAGATGATGTGGTATGCTTCGAATCATGAAGCATACCACATTTCAAGCCTTCTCCATACTTTATTCTTCCCATCATTCAGGTACAGGTTGATCTTAGTTTCATCTGTCCAAAGAATGCTGTTCTAGAACTGGGCTGGCTTTTTTAGATGTTTTTTGGCAAAGTCTAATCTGCCCTTTCTATTCTTGAGGCTTATGAATGGTTTGCACCTTGTGGTGAACCCTCCGTATTTACTCTCATGAAGTCTTCTCTTTATGGAAGACTTGGATAATGATATGCCTACCTCCTGGAGAGTGTTCTTAACTTGGCTGGATGTTGTGACGGTGTTTTTCTTTACCACGGAAAGGATCCTACAATCATCCACCACTGTTGTCTTCTGTGGACGTCCAGGCCTTTTTGTGTTGCAGAGCTCACCAGTGCATTCTTTTTTTCTCAGAATGTACCAAACTGTTGATTTGGCCACTCCTAATGTTCCTATCTCTCTGATGGATTTTTTATTTTTTTGCAGCCTAAAGATGGCCTGTTTCACTTGCATTGAGAGCTCCTTTGACCGCATGTTCTGGGTTCACAGCAACAGCTTCTAAATGTGAATGCCACACCTGGAATCAACTCCAGACCTTTCACTTGCTAAATTCATGAAGAAATAATAAAGGAATTGCCCACACCTGTCCATGAAACAGCTTTTGATTCAATTGTCCAATTACTTTTGGTCCCTTGAAAAACAGGGGACTACATATTAAACAGCTGTAGTTCCTAAACCCTTCCTCCAATTTAGATGTGAATACCCTCAAATTAAAGCTGAGAGACTGCACTTTAAGCCCTTATTCATTATTTAACTGTAACTTGAATATATTTTGGTAAACAGCCAAAATAACCAAACTTGTGTCAGTGTCCAATGATTTCCAGACCTAACTCTATATTATCTCCATACTCAGGGACACCACTTTTAACCTACATGTCTAGAAGGATGTTCATATCACACGTGTTCACTATAATCCATCCTCATGCGTATTACCGCATATTACATATCTGGCCGTGTTTCCGTCTCACCGTTCATGTCATCGCATTTGTTGTTGCCCACATTGAAGCAGGAAGTCTTCATGTTGGAGGGAAGGACGTTCCACCATTTATACTCATATCCCAGCACTGGCTCTGTCCCTGCCGGGCACTCCTCACAAACTGGGACGGAACCGCACACCAGACAGGGACACAGTCAATATGCAGCAATACGACCATAGATGCATTTGTGAGTGTATATTCATAAGTACAAAAGTGTTCCTGCGTCCTTGTGCAAACCTGAAGTGCCATCGGAGTGCGTTCCAGGAGGACAGGGGAAGCAGGTGGAGTCGTTGGTGTTGTAGTAACCAGGGTTACAGGGCGGGCACGCCTCTCTCTCCCCTGTAGGGGGCAGCGCCACAGCAGCGGTCACATTCTCCTCACAGATCCTTGGCTCCACCCACCTGTACATCACCTGCGTCTGTCACGATGGAAGACACAGGGTGTTACAGAACGGGTTATGTACATCCATGTCTCATTTCTACGATCGCAAGCGCGTCTGTGCTGGTCGGTCGCATGTTACCTTTCCCTCGCTGTCACAGGCCGTGTGGATCTGAAAGTAATCTTTCTCTGAACATGGAGGTCTGGTCTTACACTCTGACCATCCCTCATCTGATGGGAGAGAGAGAGAGAGAGAGATAGAGAGAGAGGGTATTTTAATGCTGATACATTTCAATACATTGTGCGTGTGTGTGTGTGCGCTCCATACGTGAGTACTGCGTGTCCAGGCAGGGGGTACACGAAGCAGCTCCCTTGTTGGATGAGGTGTTCCTGGGGCAGGGCTGGCAAGAGGAAGAGCCAGGGGCGGAGCTAAACCAGCCAGGTCGACAGGGGAAACACTCTGATGTGTAGGCAACACCTAGACACACACAGTCTCCATGAGTCTACACACACAGACTCTTCGTGAGTCTACACACACAGACACTCCGTGAGTCCAGGATCCGAGACTGGGTTGTTCGTAAAATAGGTTAGAACATTCGATATTACACTGCCTGGCTGAGATAACAGTATATGTACGTGTGTGTGGGTAGGGGGTATCAGTATGTATGTTCTTTACCCTCTATCTGGATGTTCCTGAGCAGCACTGGTTTGACCATCTTCCCTCCAACCAGGATCCCTGTTGTCCTCCAGTACAGGATGTTAGTGCCAGACTTCAGATTCACCTGAGTCACACAAAAAAAAACCCCATTCATACCAAACACCAATACACTTATCCTATAACCCACACAGACATCACACACACCGCCCACTCACCGTGTGTGTGTCCCATTCTCCGTTGGTGGTGAGTTTGATCCACTTCTGGTCCTCTGTCTGGGCCATCTCCTGGCACTGCTCGTTCTGGACCTGAACATACGTCACCACGGTAACCACTCAGAGTAATGCGTCACATGATTCCCTCGCTTCCAATCAGCAGCCCGTTCGCCTCACCACAGAAATACCCTACATCTATTGACGTAAAATCCCTTTGATGTCAAGCCGCTGATATAAAACATAAAACCAATTGTACTACAGAAATACAGTCCTGGTGTTCATCTCTATGGCGAGCAGCTGTGGGGAGAAACTCACATAGAACTCAAAGAAGATGTTGTTGTCGGGGTACTGGTAACTGAAGGATACGGAACCCTGCTTCTCCAGATGCACAGCGTAGACCAGAGACACCGTGCACTCATCTCGACTGGACTCCAGGTACACACCCTGCGGGGTCCACGATGAGCTGCCCCCCCCACACAGACAGAGAGACAATTCAGAGGCAGGGTATTGTGTGACCATATGATTAGGTCAGTGTGTGTGTGTGTGTGTGTGTGTGTGTGTGTTTTACCTATTACAGGCCTGGCTCTCCTCTCCATTGGGTCCGGGGTCCATGTAGGTGGCCAGGCTGGTGAAGCCTGTAGGAATGGCATCCCATTGGTCGAAACGCACGGCACTACCCAACGAATAGGAGCCGGCCGCACACGGCGTGCATTGCTGAGAGGACATCTCTAAAAACTTGCCTGCCGCACACGAGAACGCTGACAGGCAGGTGGAGAGAAGTGTCACACACCACGCCACAGACACACCTACATGTACTAAGCATAACATGTTCACTCTCCACGTGTCGTGTGCCAAACTGCCATCTTCAACCGGTCTCTTGAGGAAAAAAGGTGCTCACCTAAGGTGAAATAAAATGCACCCAGACACACACACACACATACTGACACACAGACACGGGCAATGCTCACAGCAGTCAGTTCCTCTGGTGGGAGTGGGCAGGCCTGAGCAGGTGCCCAGGTGGTGGGGGATGGCCACCCTCCAGCGGGACCCTGTACTGTCACACTCTGTATATTCATAGTAGTAATCTGTCTGGGAAACACACAAACCCACAGCGGCCCTATTAGAGCAGTATAAATACACTCCCTTGACAATCGGTCACATGTCCAAATAGATCAATCATCATTAGGCACATACATATTCAGTGACAGAATAGATTAAAAGGATATCCTTTCAGTGACAGCCAATATGCCAGAACGCCGATATTAATTAAATATTGTTTTAGAAATACAGCATGTACCAAATTAATGGAATTTACTTCATAAGAATAAATAAAAGTTAACATTATGGCACTCTGGTGGAAGCGCAACTTGTCATGAGTGAGAGTTGGGAAATAAGGAGAAAGGAAATCTTTGAGAAAAACAGAAACCAGGAGCCAATTATCACATGCATTGTCATGTTACGGTTCCTAAACAGCCCTGATTCTGTGCCAGGCGTGTGGTTTTTCTGCTGTATGGGAAGTCAGTCATCTGCAATATTACCGCCTATCTTCTATCTTCAACATGTCCGTTGGCGCATTTTGTGTGTAGAAATACAGTTGTAAACAAGTCAAATCAGTTTGTTCCAATCTTACAGTACAAAAAAAGACATTTTTCTAATTTGACTGGACAGGGCCTAACAAAGTTTGCCAGAAAACATAAAAGATTTTTAAAAACTGTGTTGCTAGGACTATGTTCCACCTAAATTAAATCAACTTGGACTGTCAATTTATATACACAACATAAATGATAAGTGAGAGACAGAAAGAGAGAGAATAAGTGAGAAGTGTGAGAGAGGGAGGGAGATCAACTCAGAATGTACCAGGAGAATGAGCAGTGTGGATCTGCTGCCAGTAATGCACCACTTCACTTCCCTCACCACGCTGCCCCCCCCCCCGCTCCCAAACCTTCTGTTCACCCAGCATTGCCATGGCAATCAATCAGCACCACGGACAAACAGCACACTGCCACACAACAAATGATTGCATTCAAAGTGTGTATATGCTGTTTATGTTGCCCTTAAGGCTAAATGTGGGTATTTGTTTATGAGTGTAAAAGAGGACGAGAAAGAATGAGCATGAGTGTTTAATGGTAGTGTGTGGAGTATAGATAAGGCTGCGCTCTGTTGTGTCGTTAATCACCTTTCCCCAGCTCTGCTAACAAGTATTGTACTTGTCATTTCCAAATAGATATTGGAAACATACTCAGATACTCAGATACATACTCAGACAACTCACAATAAACACATTAGGTGAGGCCAGAGGCATGTATTGAGATGAATGGCTTTGGGGGAGGCCATATTACCAAGAAGAGAGATATTAAAACGGTTAAGTTGTGTGCACCTACTTCCCCAAGGTAGCTGGAGTCTTGGGATGGGCAGATGGGCAAATATTGCTTGGCTATTGTTGGGAATATGGCAGCCTGCAGTATTAGAAAGTGGAGCTAGATAAAGAGGAATTGACACTACTGTCATTCATATGTCTCCTGGTGACTCATCATTGTCACCATGGATACAGAGAACGAGGGCGACAGTTTTATTTTGTATTTTGTGTGCTCGGTTTGATGGTTACAGTAGAATTGTCCATGGTGCTGATAGGACAGCAAAGTTCGTATGCAAACAAAACATTGATTGTACACATCTACCCCAGGACAAATAATAAAACACAAAACGTTTCTGTTTAAATGGCCTATTAAAGGAAAGGCTGGGATTCGGCCTTCCATGTCGCTGTTTTCCTAGCTGATGTAATAGACATAACAGACAGGCCTACATGTCGGGAAAAATTAGGACCCTTGCTGTTTAGCTGCTCCGTTTCCATCTTACTCTGGAATATTATTCTGGAATATCGACGGGAGGCAGAACAAATGAGAAATGATACCAAGTGATGGGTTCAGTGTGCGGTAATCATATCGTAGGCTATCTAACCGCCAGAAGGAGCAGTGAGCAAACCCCGCGGTACAAAGCATACAACGGAACGCACTAGTCTTATTCCAAATTGGGATTTGTAACGTGGCTTATAAAGCAAGGATCCTGACAATATTATGGAGTTAGTCGGATTTAAGCCGATAAGAAAAATAGGCTGCCAACACATTTTAATCCCACCACAAAGAGAGCTATCATAACGCAAATAGACCGGCCCAATATCACAATGTTGGGAGATTGGAGACAAGTAAGGTACAGCCTTTCAGGATTAAGTCATTCCTGATCGATATAACATTTAAAACATTTACTTGATAGACGCAGTACAGACATAGTCACACCATGGTAGGCCGATATGCATAGTGCGTTTAACGCCAATGCCATGGATTTTTATTATAACGTCGTAACAAAACGACACAGTGACAGCGACTGCCGCTCCAGTCGAGCTGCACGCACTTACCTCGTTGCACAGGCGCAAGTCCCTGCTTGCGGTCACCCATTGTCGAGCGATGATGAATAAAAGAATATTGACAAAACAGAACCCGCACGACTGTTCCCTCATCCTTGGTTTGTTAAGACAGATGATGAGCAAACGCATGAATGCGTGTGCGTGATTTTAGATACGGTGCCTTGTCGTCATGGATGTGCGCGCGCTTCTCTCCACCTACTTCGCTAAGCTGCGCTCAGAGCACTGATGTATGTATATCCTGGATTGCTAATGCGAGTGGGTTTTAAGCCTCCGGTCGGCCATCTTGGCACTCCCAGTTGGTATAGGCCTCCATAAGAAATAACATAATTCTACACTATTTCATTTTAATATTTCCGATATAAAATGAGGCTTCTAGTGGGGAAAGTATTGTTAGAGAAAAAAAATGTGTTATAACGTTATCCATGTTTAGTTCACATAATGTTTAAAATATTTTTTTTATGATTTTTAAGGTATTTGTATTGAAATTAAGTGGCAAAAATGAATTTAGAAGCACTTCCTATACACACACACACACACACACACACACACACACACATATATATATATATATATATATATATGAAACAACATATATAGGAAATATATATGTTGTTTTTCAGCGGATGAGGACTGTCAAGATGGCTGCAGCCTATTAGTCATATGACATATGTGGAAACGCAGTGAGTTCCTCGAAAGGTTCCTAGTTCCTGGGTATAGTTCCTGCGGTGGAAACGCGGCTGACATAACGGGCTCGGTTCATGGGGTTCGTCACAAGGACGCGGCTAAATTCTGTTTAAAAAAGCACTGGTTTAAGTAACAGACAGATCATTAAAAGCCAGATGTGTTTGTTATTAGGTCCCTATCGTTGTAAAGTAGGCTAGTAAAGTACACTTATATTGACAGAAATAGTATCAGTCATAATCCCCATAAAACTTGAAAAGCTCTTTGCGTTATTACGCCATTCATTTTTTGCATAAAGGATTTCAGAGGATTTTGTGGAGATCATGACGCGTCCCCATTCCTCCTATTAACAACATGCTGTGGTCACGGTTGAGACATATTAAAGTTTATATTACATATATGCTGAATGTCTAGGGCTGCGTTTAAAAATAACCTTACCGCATCCTAAAAGGTACGGGGGACTGGAGATTAAAAGCGGTAAGCTAAATAGGCAGACAGAGAAGGGTTAAACAAGTGGTAGACCCTGGCCTTAGCACCGGACACCACACGAAACTCAGCGACAGGATAAACGCCTAAACTGTAGATGTTTACTGATTCCCAATTCTCCCGATGTGCATAAAGGAGGTACAAATGATGATGGGGCAAGACAAAGGTACATTTCAGCCTGGATGCGTGTATGCCATGAAAATTAGATTTTATATTAGTTATTAGCATTCTATATTTAAGGAACACAGGAGAGTGATGCCAGATAGATTGCCAGAAAACCATAAATCTGATGCTGATTCTACAGATATCAGATTATTCTGGACCTGTTCTGGCGAAAAATGGAGGCTATACTGTCCATTAGACAACCACGTTTCATCAGGTCCAAACTACTCTAAGCACCTTTTAGATTAGTTGGCACACTTATTCCAGGCAAGGTTAAGATTTGATAAAAGCAAAAATAAATAACCTATAATTGAGGTTTTTTAATAAAATGTTTAATTATTCCTTCACATTATCTGAGATTAGATTTTCTTACATTTTTTATTTAACTCTGGCCATATTAAATGTTTACATGATGGATATTATATTAGGCTAAAACATTCTGTTAAGTATATATAACAAATGTTGTTTGGCCAAGTAAATGTCCAGTCTTTTCAGTTTTCTTACAACATGACAAAAATATTCCTTCCAAAAATAGATAATTGGGTATGTATTAAACATGCCTTGGGGTGGCACTTCCTTTGGAGATTTGGTTGGGCAGTGACAGTGTATACAGTCTATGGAGACCTGACAATCCAGTTCGTCACTGCCAACTTAGCTAAAACCAGTGTCAGAGATGCCAATCTGCCGATAGTTCAAGTGGTGTCTGGGATGGACATGTCACCACCCAACCCCATTCATCCCACCACACACACACACACACACACACACACACACACACACACACCCGCATGCACACATACACACACCGCTATACATAGCCATCTGCATTTTTGAAGAGTGCTATCTGTCATTATCCAGACTTACACTTCGTTGACAAGTAGTTTTCCATGAAGCAGAGGGCTTAGGAATCCACACACACACACACACACACACACACACTATTTAATTTACATATCACAGTATCAGTTTTAGGATATAGCCTCTTTTTAAAGATGTGTGTGTGGTCCCTCTCTAAATCTAAATTATTTGACAGCTGTTCTTTTGAAAAATAAGTAGTTGCATCAAGTACGCTACAAAAGCTACATTAATAAAAGTGTTTGATAAAAAAAACCCAAATACAATTAAAGTTAAACTTAAATATATTTCTCATAATCTGGTGCTCCAAGCAGGCCAGTGCAGTGTTAATAAAGCCTAGTGTCACATTACCACCCCAGGGCAAATTAGCGATCACTGCAGTCAAAATAGCATATATTTAGACTAATAACAAATTAATTAACCCGTATTAAAAAGTATTGTGGGACAGATTAGGTCAAGCACTGAGCTATCATAAATTTCGGAACAATTACCGTATTTAAAACTTCATTAGACACAACAACTTGGAGATGTTAGTTATATGAAAGTATATTTTACAAAGAAAATGAAGGTTTTTAGACAGGTGGCTGGCTTTGCAACTGTCTATAGATACTGTCTGTCGATATACTACTGATGGAGTATAAACCAAGCCTCCTGGTGGCAACACCTCTCATTTATTACGTTTACAATAAAAAAAGGTAATTTCCTGTTGCAGAAGGAAGTGACTTATTCATTACGCAGGATCAAAACAGGAAATATGCTGGTCCCCCTCTCAAAAAGCAACTGCGGCTTTCTGCAGACTGTCTCGAGAATGCTAGGAAAGTTTGTCATCAAGTATGAACCAGAAAAACATCTTTGGACGTACGTCAAGATAATTCCAGACATTGTTTTGAGAGATAATGAGGCTAGCTAGAAGAGGCTAGCTAGAAGTTCCGGATAGCCTTTTACTCATAACGGAGTTGATATTAGCTAGGCATCATCCTGATCTATGGGCTGAACATAACCTTATATAGGCCTAGTGACTGCGGTGCGACTTAGGAGTTGCAGACGACACCATACGCCTGTGAAATGTAGGCGATCTTCCAAGCTGTTGATGTTGGAAAGGACAGTCAACAAAACAAATCACTTGACTAGCTAGCTAGCTAATCCAACCACTAAGCATGTCATCGGAACAAATAGTTATTGTCATGGATGACAAAACGTACAACGTCAACAAAAGCAAGTTGATTGAAAAAAGCGACTACTTCCGTGCACTGTACAGCTCTGGGATGCGCGAGTCTAGAGAGGACTCGGTGCAGCTCCAGGGACTGAGTGTCCCAGGGCTTGAGCTAGTCCTGGAGTTCATCAACACGTCCAAAGTTAAGGTGGTCAATGAGACCTTGGAAGACCTGATTGAGACTGCCTCATTCCTTCAAGTCAATTCCATCTTAAAACTCCTTTCGTCGGAAATCAGACAGGAGAATTGTGTGGAGCTCTACACCCTATCGGAAGTATATGGAACGCATGATCTACGCAATGCTTGTCTCAGATACATGAGCTGTTACTACCACCCTATGCTGCGTAGGCCCGAGTTCAGCAATTTACCTGCTGCCCTGCGCAACCAGGTTCGAGAGATGCGTATGAAAGGCACTGCTACTCTGGTGGCTATTGGACTCTTCACCTGCCTGGCCCTAGATCTTCCTGACCAGGATGAGCCTTGGTCTATGCTGAGGTATGGGGAAGTGGAACAGCGCTGGAAGCCTCTCGCCAACAACCTGCCGTCAGACATGGTCAATGTAAGAGGCTACGGCTCGGCTGTCTTGGACAACTACTTGTTCATCGTGGGCGGCTACCGAATGACCAGCCAGGAGATCTCTGCGGCACACTGCTACAACCCCTGCAGGAATGAATGGAACCAGGTGGCCTCTCTGAACCAGAAGAGGTCAGGAAAAGTCTGGTCTGCTTCTTTTTTTCTTTTTTTAAAATAGATTAGATAGCTATGCTATGTCTGTTTTGAATCAAACGTCCAGTCGGCCCTAAGTGCATTATGTCCTGTTGTATAATACAGTTGTACCTTTTTCCTCTCATGTCAGATCCAACTTCAAGCTCCTGGCGGTTCTAGGGAAGCTGTACGCAGTGGGAGGCCAGTGTCTGGGCACCGTGGAATGCTACAGCCCTGAGCAGGACTGGTGGACCTGTGTGTCATCACTTCCTGACCCCCTGGCGGAGTTCTCGGCCTGCGAGTGCCAGGGCATGATCTATGTCATGGGAGGATACACTGCCAGAGGTCGCTGGGGGTCGACTCACTCTCCCGGGGCTCCGTGCACGTTTCATTTCCAGCAGAAGGGCGTTCTCAGCGTTCTGAAATTCTAAATGCACGCCGTAGACGTGCGTCGCGTAGGCTGCGCACGTAATGTCACGATGATTGTGACGTTGTGGTTTTTCCTCTGTGTCCCCACCAGACAGGAATACCAGCGTGCTCCGCTACTGCCCCACCTCGGACAGCTGGGCCGTGTTCCGCTCCTGCTCGGCCCACGTGCGTAAGCAGCAGATGCTCTCGGTGGAAGACACCATCTACCTGGTGGGGGGCTACACGCACGAGCTGGAGCCGGGTCCGGCCCGGGGGCAACGGGTCAGCCAGACGGAGGACATGCTCACGGTGCAGTCGTACAACGTGACCACGGGGGAGTGGCTCCACCTGAAGGACAACACCTCCAAGTCGGGTCTGAACCTCACGTGCACGCTGCACAACGACGGCGTCTACATCATGTCGCGCGACGTCAGCCTGCCCACGAGCCTGGAGCACCGGGTGTTCCTCAAGTACAACATCTTCTCGGACGCCTGGGAGGCGTTCAGACGCTTCCCCGCTCTGGGGCAGAACATGCTCCTCTGCTCCCTCTACCTGCCAAATGTCCTCTGAGCAGTCAGTGAGTCTTGTGGATGGGATGTAGGATGGGATGATGCTAATGGCAGGGTCATCTGGAGACTCCGTCCTATTCCACAGGGCCATGAGGCTTGTTCGTGCTTGCAGCTACTGTGTGGTTTCCCATCAGGAGTGGAGGTTACAATAGAGCACTGTGTGTGGGTTAGACAATGACTTAAACCCTAAAATAACTACCTAAGCACAGGTCATGCAAACATTCACGCATTGTGGTCAATGTCGAAGGTAGCTTAGCAGTGAATGCCTATGGTCGAGATCCATTTTGGGATCCTTTGCTTAGAAATTTGACTTGAATCATACGGGACATTCCCCTGTTGTTTACAATGCAAATTCAAATGATCGATTTGCAAGGATGTTCACTCTACAGACCTTAAACGCTAATGCAGATTAGTAATAGAATGTACACGTCATACTGGCCAAGATGTGGCTTTGGTTTTACACTGCCAGTTTTGCAATGGGTGATTAAAAAAACATGCTGATCATGGTCCAACATAAATAACGAAACTAATGCCCAAACTCTCTCACTTGAGAGAAAAGTGTTAATGTAGGAATGGAAGGGGATTCATTCAATTAAAAAAAAATGGTCTGAATTAAACATGATCATTGTTTTGAAAACATGCTAAACTCAGCAGCAGTAGAATCCAACGGAAAGAATAAGGAACATGTGCCTTCTATCTCACTTGGTAGATTTTGTACAGGTGAAGCAGACTGTTGAATTATTAATAACCAACCTTTTTTTCCCTTTTCACTGTTGTTTGTCAGGAAAGGGCTCTAATTAGGTTATGTTAAAGACATGCAGGAAAAAAAGTTTGGACAATGAGAAATAATTTTAGTCTAAAAGTAATTTCAAATGGTTGGCGATAGGGGGTTATTAATACATTCCTTCTACAGAACACAACTATTTTGTTTGGCTTGTTTAATGTGTCGTATATTGTTTGTCATCACTGGTTATTTGATGGATGTATTGAACACAAAAAATAGGAATGCAGGTGCCAGTCTTGTATTCAATAAACATTGGAACAATGCATTTAGTTGTCCTTTTTGGAAAATAGCAGTTGGACCATTGTTTGAAAATGAAGCTGCATAAAATACTTCATCAATCATAACACTAGTCTTACCATATTTAGCCTTCATTAGGTTTTCTCTGATATCAATTTCTTTGGTTTGCTCTTTGCTTCTTTACAACCCGGTAGTACTTTTCCAATTCTTTTGTAATGGCAACTAACAGCTTTTCTAATGACACATATCCCTTCTCTTTTATGGGAGGAACTAGCATCTTCTTAGTCCAAATGCATTTTCTCTTTTCTTTTGTAAGTATGACTACAGTTCTCTCTTCCATAACTTTCAATCTTTTCTGAAGTAGAGGCAGAACGTCTTGCTGAACTATTTCTCTCTTTCCATTTGTAGGTGGAACAAGTATTCCCTCTGTCTGATTTATGAATCTTTTCCCTTTTGCAGATATAACTATTGTCCTCTCTTACTAAACTAATCCTCTTTTCCCATTTGTTGTTCAAACTAGTGGCCTTTCTTCCTAACCTATTTGTCTCTTTCCATGAACTTATCCTCTCTTCTCTTTTGTAGGCAGAAGTAGTGTCTCTTCCTCCTAAACAATTCTCTCTGTTTTTGGAGGTGGGACTAAATTCCTCTCTTCCGGAAGGATCTTCTATGTTGAGGATGTCCATATCAACAGAGCAGACAAACTGCTCATAAGCAGTGTAATCAGTGATATTACACCGTCCAAGTATATCAGCAGCATCGTCAGTCTGTCTGATTGGGGAGAAAGCCCTTATAAACTCCATACCTCCATACTTTACGGAGGTCCACTCCTTCCCTAGGAAGTCTGGCACAAACGACCCGTCACAACGTAACCAGTCTGACGTAGTTATGCTCCTGCCGTCACCCTCGGAACCATGATCCTCACAGGGAGACGATTGGGTTAGGGGAATAGAGGAACATGTCGGAGAGTCCCATGTCTGACGTTCTGGTTTCAGCAAGGCAGAGGTAGGTCTGGCTAGATGGCTGACATCCAGGGGTTCTGTCTCAAGGTGAGCAAGATGGAGGAGACCGGCGGCGTAGGCATGGCCAGTGAGACGGTAGTGAAGGTCTGGGATGCTGAGGGCCACACACTGCAGGTTCTGCTTTGTCAGAGGCTTCTCTGATGCGTTGGCCAGTCGCACGCTCACTGTGTATGTTGAAAAGGAGTGTGTTTCCTTCACGAAATCTACACAATCGGTAAACAAAGAATGGAACTTAATAGTTTGAAATCATTCTGACAAAAATATATAATTGGGTAGATATTTCACAGTGTACATTTTACCTGAATGAAAAGTGTGATCATTGTCTGCATAAAATGTCAGCTTCATCAGATATTTCTCTGCATAGAGGTCGACCACCTCCATGTTTTCTACTAAATCAACACTTAGCATATTTGAATGAAAACCAAATGTGTAAACTTTCTGTTCAGAATATCTCCATGGAAATAATTTTGAATTCATTCTGAATTCTTTTAGAATGCCCCAGCAGATCTGTGGAATTCTAGATTAGTAACCAATAAAAGGAAATCACTTTTGGCTGATTGTGCAACAGTGGCTACTTGTCTGATTACATAGCAGCGAACTAAGGCAATTTTGCAACCCCAACCAACAAATAATTGTAGATAGTATAACATTTGCAGTGTGTGAGTCCACGTCTTCAATGAAAACCTGTGAAATAAGCCACCAAGGTTACTGACAAGAACACCAAAAGGGGGCAGTATATCCCTGCCTGAGTATTAAGAATGGGATTGCAATGTGTCTATTCAAAGCCTTCTATACCACTGACAAGTCAACTGATCCTGGTCAATAAAAAACAGACAGGTTAACAGGTTATGTGAAAAATATATTCTGCCTGTGCAGGGATACATTTGCAAGACTGTTTTAACAATGTCTTTTTTAGTTCTTGATCTGTATTGTACATGTATGTAGGGTACAGTTTTTAAAATGCTGTTCTTAACTTATTTGGGGAACCCAGTAACTGGATTTTATATACCAAATCCCAAGGTTAAAAGCAGCACATTGTAAAATATAAACCATTTTAAAAACACATCAGGGTTGTATTGCACTGATGCCATTGATTTCTTTCATGTTGACAATTATAGATAGCTGTGGGTAGGGGGGAGTAATCTCACGCTGGACATCAATGAGCTCATCGATCGTTGGCTGCGTGAAGCAACCACACCGATCACACAAGGCAATCACAGAATGGACCACGGCTTGTTTTATTCATCATAAAGAACTAATGTAAAGGAGTTAGCATGTTCTAATGCAGTCTATTCATTTAGGTTCTATCGACATATTGGACGTGCTATAAATATGCACCGCTCAACAATATCCAGTGAAGGCTTATAGGATCCAAGGGAAGCATAGGACGTTATAGCAACATGGATCTCTGAGATGTTTTGAAGCAACATGAGGCAGTCTATATGTCAGCCAGTCCAGCTCCATGTTTGTGGGGGCCAGGGGTTTAAGACTGTGGATTGACAGGCTCCTTTGTGTTTTGCCTTTACTACAGGGCCTGTATTTTTACCAAGAACATGAGGGGGACGTGTTCTGAAACTAGGTGAGATGAGTGTGTGTTCGTGTTCAGAGTGATGGAAAGAGGGCTTGATGGGGGAGGGAGTGCTTGGGTAGGCTTAATACTCCTTCAGAGGGCAGCAATGACAGAGGTACAGACTGAGTCACAGGGATAGAGAGAGAGAGAGAGAGACAGGGGGAAAGAGAGCAGATAGAAAGAAGAGTGAGAGTGAAATACAGAGGAGAGAGCACAGTTTGCTCCTGCATCACTGCAAGGACAGACTGCACTGAGAGAGGACGAGACAGACATTCACAGCCCAGGCGGAGAAACACATCTAGATGACTGGCCCATCAGCACACTAATCCTTCCTTTGGACATTGACAACACCACATAACAGAAAGACGTGATCAGGACTAGCTGCTCCTAACAGCTTCACCTTTCCTTAGACGGAGGTCACACTTTTGAAGGCTGACACAGAACAGGTGAAGGAAGATCATCCTTTGAGAAGGGACAGACTGAAACGAAACACAAGCTACTCTTTCTTCTCCATCTCTTGGTATTTAGAGGTAGCTCCTTTGGTGTGCGTTGCACTGGACTGCTCTGCTTTTGACTGTCATACACACCCTCCAGTGGTTCACCGCTGCGCCGCTTCTGCTTCTCTGCCGTCAGAAGAAGGTGCCCTGATCTAAGCTGCTCTGCTCGGCCCCTGTGCTCTAGCCAGTTGTCCCGTACGACACTGCTAGCCTGGTGTTCCCGAGTCTCTGTTTGCCATCAGGTACTGGGCTTTGTTGTACCGTGGATAGCTGTTGCTCCCTGTGACTGACTGACCGACTTACTGCTTATCTGATCAACCGACTGACCATGAGTGAGTCGAAGAAGGGTGACATGGGTATCCGGGACAAAGCCATCCTTCACCAACAGAGACGTCTGAAGCAGGCCACCCAGTTCACGCACAAAGATTCAGCCGACCTGCTGCCCCTGGATGGCCTCAAGAGACTAGGGACCTCCAAAGACCTGGTGAGTGGCTACACAAAGTGTCCTTAGAGTGTCCTATTCTGTCATAGGTGGTACTGTTCCATTTGACCGTTAATGACAGGTCCAATAAATTGGTTGTATTCATTAGGGCAGACTGGAGAAAAACAAATCGCAACGGAACACATTTGTGTTCAGTTGCAAACAACTGCTACAGCATTCCATGCTTTCAGTGAACAAGTAAAGAGAAACCAATCAAAAACCATTGTTTTAGACCATGTCATTCTGTTTTGGTGTGTTATAAACACAACACAGGTCAGTGTTTGTTTGACAGTAGATGTCACTCTATTGCTGGTACTTTGACTGCTGTGGCTAATGATGGCTAAATTATTTTGGATAAGCTTTTGCAACTAGATGATAATGAAATTAGCTTATTTTGGCATGGAGTTGGAGAGGCTATACTCTACCTTTTGACTGTCATTGCTCATCCGTCTAGAATTGTTCATGCTTTTGAAAGACATTACCACAGTATTAGTCAACACTGGGGTTAAGAGTTGGTTGAATCTAATTAAATAATTGAATGCAATGAAAAGGGAATTCACTTGAGTTTATGACAAATGATGAGGATCTTTGGTTGACCATAATTTTGCTCTGTCCTCTTTACATGTCGTCATCAACAAGAGTTAATTATCCACACCATTTTGCTTTTCCATCAAATCTGTGGTAATCTTAAAATGGATGTACCATTTACTGTTACATACATGTTAAACTTGGAACATCAACAGCACTGCAATGTCCTTTATCTAAGGAGATGCTTAGAAAAGACGGCAGGTCATGTAACTGAATCGACCGATAGATACAGATGTGAAAGGATGAAAGGATTGATAGATGAGAAATACAGATATAGGGATGACAGAATTGATGGATGAGAGACAAACGTACAGGGATGAGAGGATTGATAGATGAGAGATACAGATGTACAGGGATGAGAGAATTGGTAGATGAGAGATACAGATGTACAGGGATGACAGGATGATGGATGAGAGGATTGACAGATGTACAGGAATGAGAGGTGATGGATAAGAGATACAGATGTACAGGGATGACAGGTTTGATTGATAAGAAATATGGATGTACAGGGATGAGAGGATTGATGAATGAGAGATACAGATGTACAGGGATGAGAGGATTGATGGTTGAGATACAAATGTGAAGGGATGAGAGGATTGATGGATGAGAGATACAGATGTAGAAGAATGAGAGGATGGATGGATGAGAAATACAGATGTGAAGGGATGAGAGGATTGATGAATGAGAGATACAGATGTACAGGGATGAGAATATTGATAGATGACATCGACAGACGTACAGGGATGAGAGGATTGACAGATGAGAGATACAGATGTACAGGAATAAGAGGTGATGGATAAGAGATACAGATGTACACGGATGACAGGATTGATGGATGAGAGAAAAAGATGTACAAGGATGAGAGGATTGATAGATGACATCTACAGATGTACAGGGATGAGAGGATTTATGTGTGAGAAATACAGTTGTACACTGATGGATGAGAGATACAGATGTACAGGGATGAGAGGTTTGATGGATGAGAGATACAGGTGTACAGGGATGACAGGTTTGATGGATGAGAGATATGGATGTACAGGGATGAGAGAATTGATAAATTAGAGATACCGATGTACAGGGATGAGAGGACTGACGGATGAGAGATACAGATGTACATGGATGACAGGATTGATGGATGAGAGGTACAGATGTGCAGGTATGAGAATATTGATATATGACATCTACAGATGTACAGGGATGAGAGAATTGATGGATGAGAGATACAGATGTACAGGGATGACAGGATTGATGGATGAGAGGTTTGACAGATGTACAGGAATGAGAGGTGACGGATAAGAGATACAGATGTACAGGGATGACAGGTTTGATTGATGAGAAATACGGATGTACAAGGATGAGAGGATTGATGGATGAGAGATACAGATATACAGGGATGAGAGGATTTGATGGTTGAGATACAGATGTGAAGGGATGAGAGGATTTGATGAATGAGAGATACTGATGTAGAAGGATGAAAGGCTTGATGGATGAGAAATACAGATATACAGGGATGACAGGATTGATGGATGAAAGATACAGATGTACACGGATGACAGGATTGATGGATGAGAGAAAAAGATGTACAGGGATGAGAGGATTGACAGATGACATCTACAGACGTACAGGGATGAGAAGATTGATGGGTGAGAAATACAGTTGTACACTGATGGATGAGACATACAGATGTACAGGGATGAGAGGTTTGATGGATGAGAAATACGGATGTACAGGGATGAGAGGATTGATAGATTAGAGATACAGATGTACAGGGATGAGAGGACTGACGGATGATTGATACAGATGTACATGGATGACAGGATTGATGGATGAGAGGTACAGATGTGCAGGTATGAGAATATTGATAGATGACATCTACAGATGTACAGGGATGAGAGGTTTGATGGATGAGAGATACAGATGTACAGGGATGACAGGATTGATGGATGAGAGGATTGACAGATGTACAGGAATGAAAGGTGACGGATCAGAGATACAGGTGTACATGGATGACAGGATTGATGGATGAGAGATACAGATGTTCAGGGATGAAAGGATTGATGGATAAGAGATACAGATGTACGGGGATGAGAGGATTGCCTGTCAAACGTTGTTACAGAAAATCGAGCGTCAGACAGTGTAGCGATCCTTCCAGCCATACACTAGCTACAGAGCTCGGCAAGACACGCATGTGCACACGCGCACTCACACACTTCTATTATCCAATGCAGGACTGCCAAAACAGCCTAAAAGACAGGCTGACATGAAGTGTCCGTGCCCCAACTTCCTCCCACTTCCTGCGAGCCACCCTCCCCTGCCTCTGTGAGTCTTCTGCTCTAAGGACACAAGGGCTTCCTGTAATAATGGCTTTTTCCCCCTACTGTCAATTCCTGACAGTCTTCATTAGATGGCTGCCTCCCAAATTCCCAGAGTCCAATCCAAGAATCTCCAGAATGACTGGAGCAGGTTGCCTCAGCAGCTCACTGCGTGTGTGTTTAAACGCCGTGCCTGTCAATGTGTGCATATTTGTGTGTGATTACATTGTGTATTTATATCCTGCCCCCTCCTCTTTTTAACGCCAGCTTTCTCAGCAGGCAGCAGCAATGTCTTGGCTGACGTTCGTATCCCTCAAACCTCTCAAACATTACAACTACATTACATTTCTTTTTCCACTCAGAGTTTAATTGTAAAAACAACATTGTGGGATTTATAGCTACATGTAATTTACAAAGTGACATTACATATTAGTCGCAACAGTCCGGTGTTATGCGATTTATTCACACTGAGAAGGATACGGTCAGTATGCAGTGAGAGAACCTGGAGGTATTACCATAGATATTTACTTTTGTCCAGGGCCCATAAGGAAGAGGGTGTCATTTTGGATTTAAACATGATGTCCGAATGGAAATGAGGGTCTACATTTTCTGAGTACAAAAGGTTATTTTCCCAGGGACATATTTGAAGGCAATGGTGACAACAAGATTGGCTGAAGGCTTAGACACACTGATGCTACGTCTTAAGTGTGTATTTCAGGTGAAGATTTAATGCAGCCTAATCTGCATTATTTCAAATCCTTTATGCATCATCTCCAAAACGCATAAATACTGCCCTCATTGGCTAAATGGTAGCATTAAAATCCAGGACACTACTAGTAAAAATACCTCTTATGCTAATACCAATTATCTGCTCATCGGAAGGTAAATGGAACTCAATCTTTGACATACCTCATTTACTAGAAATTCCATTTAATGAAGAAAACAGGCCATAGGGGTTATGGATTGATTTGCATGTCATCTCACAGTGCTGATTTACATTGTAATGGTCTGTGAGCCTGAACGGCAGAACGCCTGAGAGGCGGCCATTGTTACAGCTCCCTCACCATGCCTCGCTCCTGTCTTCGTACTGTCTGTCAAAAGCAATCACGCTCTGAATGGAGACAAAAGTGAATTGTGGAAAAGCACCAGCGGCTAGTCTGAGATAGCAACAGAAAACTGATCCAACAGGGTGATGTCGACTTACAGCGGGATACATAGACATTCTGTGTGTCTGTAATACAGGTACTAACAGTCACTTTGGATATGAGTGTCTGCTAAATGGCAAAAATGTAAATGTGTGCATATATGGAGTGTCGGTCAGTCAGTATGTCATTCTGAATTAGTATCCCTATTGTAACAATTCTTTAATATCAGTTTCATTGGTGCTTCAGCCTACTAGTAGAATCATTTAATTTCTTATTAAAATAAAGCTATACTTCCTGGAATGAAAAGAAGCCATGAAATCAGGCAGGGATTCTTTAGATGTGTCCTTGTTTGCCACTTCAATAAAACCAGAACATAATTCAACAGTACAAAGCCAGTTATATAATAAAGAGTGAATGTTCGTCTGTTCTTAGCCCAAGGCTCCGTCCCTCTCTCAGTCTCTCCCTCTCCCTCTCTCTTTCTCCCTCTCTTTTTAAGCAGCATTATTTGTTGTACATCCCATACTAGGGCCAGGGAGCACTGAGCATAAAAAGGGCAAAAACAACCCACCATTCAAGCGAAAGAGGGTTGGGATGAGAGGGGCGATGGATGAGAGTAGCAGGGGTGAAATGTGGCCATATTTCTCCAGAGTGTTGTTTATACCTAAAGACACGAGTACCAGCAAGACTGTCAGGGTGAGGATGGGAGAGAGGCTCTTCTCCCACAGCCTCCATCTCTCCAATTCTCTGTTCTCTTCCTCCATGTGCTCTGCCTCCCACACTTTCTGACCTTGTCTGTTTGCATGCGTACAAACGTGTTTGAGAGCGTGCCTCTGAACAATGTCTCATCGGGATGTTCCAGGCTCCAGGTCAGAGCCAAGGCTGCCGCCTCTGAATGCTCCAGTGTGGAGTTTCCCTCCTCAGCTCTCCGTGGTCATAGAACTCATTGAACCATATCACGCCCAGCAGAGCGTTACCACTCATACATCTAGTGGAATACTCTTGTCTTGAGTTTGTTCATTGTCTTAAATTGTCCATCTCGTTACATTTTCAGAAGTGTCCAAGAGCAACACATTAGATGTCTTCAACCCTCTCTTCAGGGACCCCCAGCCATTCCATGTATTTGATCTATTCCAGAGCTAACATCTTCTCAGCTAATCATCAAGTCCTTGATTCAGGTGCGCTTGTTCAGGGGTGCAACAAAATTATGAAACGTATGAGGGGAGGGTTGACGACCAAGGCATGAGACCAAGTTGTATGCCAGATGGAGATACGGAGAGGGTGCAACAGCGTCACTCAATTACATTACATTTCACTACGAAGTTTCACTGGGAAGTTGCCCTAATGCTGAATCTGGCCATGGTGAACACATTCACTTGTTTTAGGACGGTTCTAGAGATCATCATTAGAACCCAGCAGTGAGGCTGGCTGATAAGAACTGATGTGAGCCTTTGAGGGGCGGTGGCGTTGGATCACCCAGAGCTGCTCTGTGTCCTGTGGATAGACAGCAGGCTAAAAATACCTGGGTGAGACAGACAACTAAACAACAGTGGGGAAGAGAGGGGTGGGGGTGGAGAGAGAAAGCGGGAGAGGGAAAGCGAAGGAAAAACAGGCCGAGAGTGTAAACAGTGAGAGTAGGGAGAGAGAGAGAGAGAGAGTGCGCGAGACAGAGAGAGCGGGAGGGGCTGGAAACTGAAGACAAGGAGGAGAGCAGCTGTGTTGATGGCTGCACCCTCCTGGTTTTTCTAACAGGAAGCCAGCGACTCGGAGCCTGGATCAAAATGAGAAAGCAAGCATTAGCAGAGTCACGGGACTTAGTGACAAGAGGCCTGTTGCAGTCAGATATCCCACACAGCAATTAGGCTCTGATCTGAAAGGCAGAAAGAGACAGAGAGAGAGAAAGAGCGATAGTGGAAAGAGGCCATGCTATGGCAAAAGGGAGGGAGAGACCGTTCTCTGTCCACAAGGTTTTTTAGCCAGTCCCCACAATGAAAACTGTTATGTTCCACTTATGAGTTACGTTTAGGATAAACTTTATGCTTTTGTTAGGTTCAGGCATATAAGTTGAGGTAAGGTTAGGATTAGGTTTATAGATAAAATTGCTTTTCGGATGAAAAAAGGTTTAGTCTTGAAAACATGGTGTGTGACGCTAGATTCACTATACCCTTTGGGACTAGAATGTCTTGGTGGTGACATTCAGCCCTTGACTATTGATATTCAAGAAACCAATTTATTTTTCCTCTTCACTGATTAAAAAATAGTATTGATTGCTCCTTGGCCAATAAATAATATTTCTCAACTGCATGGATTTGCAAAGGACCTTACAGTCATGTTGCATAAGATTCAATGTATGATGTTACCTTATTCCAAGGGAGATTGAATAGGGAGGACTTTTTATTTAGATGAAATATAAAGGATGACTTCATATTCAAATGAAATTAAAACTGTTTAACTCAGTTTTACAAATGTTTTTTCCTTTGACTAAGGACAAAAGTGCTGATGAAGGCTTTATAGCCAAGACACTTCCAATGTGACAGCTGACATTGAATCAATAGAAAGATTGTTTTGCCATATTTTTTTGCAAAAGCCATCAAAATCATACTTTTTCTTAATAGTACTCTAACTCTCTGAGGATGTTATTGCTTGAGAATAGACTAGACAGATGCAAAATGAGAAATGAGTTATTATTTATTTTAAAAACTTCATCCTGGCCCCTTAAACCAGCCTAAGGAGACTAAGCACATCCTCAAAAGTATAGTGCTAGAAGAGTGAACTGCATTTTAACTTGACATAAAAAGCCATGGCAGAGTTGGCAGTTCAGGCCACTGCGCGTTTTGTGAGCAGAGGCTCTGCATCCAAACATCATTTCCACAAGCTGAGTCTGACCTCATTGTAGCAGCAGGGCAATGAAAACCTACAAAGCCAGCTGCCTCCACCGTTACATGGACCAGGGAAAATTACATTTCGGTCCACTGCTGTCAGTTTCAATGTGCTCAGCTCTCTTCCAGTCAGTGGATCACTGAGAAGAGGAAACATGGGTTATATCATGCTTTGTAACTCCAAAACTAGTGGCAACTGAGCTGCCACCAACTTAAAGGAGACAAAAACCTAATTTTGCTAGAGTATTTGAATAATATACTGATATGTTTTGAAACATTTCATTGAGTTTTCTAAAACCACTTAATCAACTACTGGGAGCAACACTGGAAATGGTTGAAAAAAACAATTGAGTTCCATTTTGCGCACAATTTGACACATGGAGGGTTGGTTTCACAAAGATTAAGTCTAGTCATGGACTAATGAATCAAGCCCAATGAAAATCTCCATTGAGCTTGATTTTTTTAGTTTAGGACCAGGTTAATTGGTGTCTGTGAAACCAGCCCTCCATGTACAAAAGTATAAATTAATCTATAGATTCATTGATACTTCTCCAATTGTCAGAAAAATGTGTATTGTGCCCACTGGTGGGCTATTCTGCCCCTATTCTGACTTAGTTCCTTTCATTCAATGACGGGAACCCTCACATCTCACAATCTCAGGTATGAGGACAACATCACAGCGATACCCTAGAAGCCAAGCAGTGGATGTACCGCTTGTGGGAGCTTTAAAAAAAAAAATATTGTCCCAATATACCCTGACCCGGATCTATACAATCCACAGAAAGGGTCATCAGCAGCCACCTGCCATCCTTCCAGGTCTTACATAACTCCAGGAAAAGCGACCATGCCGGAAAGGTCATCGCGGACCCCTCCAACACAGTCATCCACAGATCCAAACATTCCCCTCCAGCTGGTGGAAGGCAGGTGAACAGTGCAGGTCAATCTGAACCAAAAATACCCACCACCTGAACGGTTTGTTTTCCGTGCTGTTTTCCTCAGGAACTGCCCATCTGTCTCAGAGACTAATAAAACTATGCTCCCACACAAGACACATTCAAACTTTTCATTACACCAAGTGAAATACTGTTTTTCCTGTGTGTGTGTGTGCGATTGTTTAAGTAAATGTAGTTGAATAAAGGTCTTATTTTAATTTTGTCTCAACTGTTTAGAGGTGACATTTGAATCACCCTTGCTGTTTAATAATTCCAGTGAAACTGTATCGGATTGTACCAGACATTGTTAATATTCATTTAATAAATCTTTTCTCTGTAACAATTTCACCAAGCTAGCAAGCTATATCAATAGATTTTCTAAATAGCAGCCACATGCCCACCATATAAATATATTACCAGTATATGCTCTATGAGTATGGACAGCCTGTAGTTTAAGCATTAGAGTCCATTTTGCATGGCGTTGTCCAAGGTCCAACAGGATGGTGGAAAAGCAAACCCTTCTTACCTGAGGCAACAATGGCTGCCTCACAAATTAGTTCTCATAGTTATGTGTCAAAACTATGCATCTAAAAAACTAAAATACAATCATATCGGACACATTTACAGTTAATAATTTACATATTTAAAAAAAAAATATTTACATTTTTGTAATGTACTACAGCAGGGAAGAGAGTCATTTGAAAAAACTACGATTATTTGCATGTAAAAAAGTGGAGATAAGCAAAGACGGCCGGACCACATACTGTGACTTGCGTCTAGATGGCACTCTATTACTGTGGGATGCAAAAAGGCTCTAATCAAAATAGGGAACAGGGAGGCATGTTTGGACGCACACTGTGACTTCTACCTACAGATTAACCTTTACAGATTCACCCGGGGAAGCTTCTCCATTGGCCGGCACCCATTCACCTGGGTTCATTATCTCCCCGTGTTGGGTTCCGAACGCATGCTGCTTGTTACAGCAGGAAGCAGGAGCAACTGCTCAAGTGCCCTCAGTCACTGTTTTAACACAGCCAGATTGTCATCGTTGCTAAAATATCCGCCTTCTCTGTGTTGACTTCGGTAAGGTTGGTGTGTATGGTGGATATGGTTGGTGTGTAT
>JACXGI010007206.1:0-15232 GCA_016801175.1 Esox masquinongy
GGGGCGGTGGTAGGGCTTATTGAGCAGAGGAGTCAGCCTTGTCACTGACCCCATTCTCTCCATGTGCGTGTGGCCTGTTGTTTGCTATGCTCTCCCCCCCCTCCTCCGTTTTCACTCTCTTGGGTTCGGGGTGGTCCGCCAACTCTCCGTTCTGCCTCTTGGTGGGCAGTGATGCAGAGGCTGAGGCGTGGGCTGCCAACAGGTGGAGGGGGTTCACCACTGCTGGGGGGTAAGGGGGGGGGGTCATTAATGAGCACTACTCAATCGGGTTGAACATGTCTGGATTAACACATCAGAGGGTAAATTGGCAGAAACCAACACAATGTATTATGAACACACTAACCTGTCAGAAAGACGCAAACAGTATACATCATTTGAGACACAGCTCAAAGACTGGAGGCAGGATCGCATGCAACTCGCACAATTTAAGGACATTAAAAAACCCTTCAACCATATTACAAATAGACTATTCAAGTTTAACCTGCCATGGTAACATTTACTGCAACTGAATTTACAGAAGCAGACGGTGAATTTTAAGTACTGAGTGATTTACGACGGCAGTTGAACTTCCTTTCCCAAGACTATCTTGAAATTATTTTGCTGTTCTCATTCTATTCAGCAAAAAATAAAATGAAAACATTCTAAAATGGAATTCGATTACGCCAATCGATAGGTGATTATGCCATTATGTCGTCCTGTCGCCCAGCCCTGACACCCAATGAAAAAGCCTGCCAAGTTACATCCTTTAATCAAGAAAGCTTCATGGGGGTCATTTTGACTGTCTTACCGGTGTTAGCAGCAGTAGTGATGGGGACCAGGTGAGTGCCGTTCTGTGTGATGGTCTTGATAGGGAGCCGGTGCTGGCCCAGCGGGGCTTGCTGAACAATGGTAACAGTTGTTAGAGGTGTGGCCTGGGATGTCTGGATGATGCGACTGGCTCCGCCTATAGAGGAGGTAGTGATGGCAGGGACTGGCTCCACTTTGACTGGGCAAGAGAAACAAACCATTACAGTTTCTCATTCATAGGTGAGTGGCGTAAAAGCAAAAGAAAACCGTAACAAAAGTCGTCTGTAAATCTATACACCAAACTCGTTCACCTCACCTTTGACCCCGTTGTGTTCGCCACCGTTCTCCTGCGGTTCCGTCTTCACCGTAACGACTGAGTTCTGAGTGGCAGCGACGGTAGCCATGGTGACCATCGGAATCTGTTGGAGCACGTGCACAGTCTGCATAACGGAGGCCGAGCTTACAGCTGTTGTCATGACGGGTGTCGCCATGGTGTAGGTGACAGGCTTCATGGTCGTTTGGGGCAACTGTCGTTGGACGGCGATCAGAACCGGCTGGTTGTTCAGAGGAGAGCCTAGTAGAGACAAGGTGTTAGAGGTCAGACAGGAAGCAATGTTTCATCATCCACAAAAGCAACAACTCCGGACATAACTCACCAGGAGCACTCTGAGCAAACTGGGCCTCCTGGATGACAGCTAGTTTGGGCTGTAGGGCAGTGGCAGCGGTGGGAGCTAAGGCCCGGGTTGGCTCTGGGTCCATGGGGACGGGAGACCCCTCCCTGGAGAGACTCTCTGGGGTCTGCACACCACTGGAGTGAGCAGACAGCCCCCCTGTGTGACTGGGAGAGGCTGGGGCACTTCTGGAGTAAACAGAACAGGCAGACAAAATGGTGGAAAAGGGTGCATGCAAATATGACAACATTATGAGCTCAGTATCCCACAAAGAAAAATGACTTAATTTGCAGTCCCCATCTGATCCATTTCACAATGCAGTTTACTGTATGAGAGCACAAGTATTTTACCTGGATGACAGGGGGCCTAGTGGTGTCCTGAAACAGGGTACACCTCTAGGCCTGCGTTTCCTGAATGCCTGCTCGCACAACTTGCCCTCTGAGGATGGGTCGATCCTCCAGAACGATCCCTTACCTGGCTCCTCCTGAGACCGGGCTACTTTGATAAAGTAGCGGTTCAGTGACAAGTTATGACGGATTGAGTTCTAGAATACAGGAGAGCGAGAGCATTCATTATAGTAAGGTTATAGCTGCGTAAAGAGGTCAATGGAATGCAGACTGTAGGGAGAAGGAACAGAAGGAAACCAGTTAGCCTTTATTTGTTGTAACAGGCCTGCAATTTGGATACTCAATTCCAGATTCTGATATATTAGTTAGTTTTCTCTACAAACCATTTAGAAATGTAATATATGGATTGCTGACCGGGCCATGAATAGGTTGACATTCATACCAGCACCATAACCCAATTTACCTCAACATAGTGTGGTTGTGGTACATTTAACAGGTTAAATGTAGGCCTATTATGCTATAAGCTACTATGCAATAAGGAGGTTCACTATCTTTCCCCCAAACATTTCTACAATTTCCATTGTTTGGGTAGAGTTCCATTAACAATTTTATTGCATGTATTGTGGACTGAGATTTTAATACAAGAGACATGTTACAACTCGGTAATTGTAGAACACCAGAGAAAGAAACAAGAGATGCAAAAAAAGATGTAAGCAAAATAGATCAGTTCAAAAAGACAGGTTGTGATGGACACTGAGGTTTGTAATTACTGGCACACTTGACAAAATGAATTATATATACACACTGAGCAATGTGTTTTATGCAAATGTGAAATCTTCATCTTTATACACATGGCCATAATCAGGAATTGGACAAAACAATAATAGATATAATAAGGGATATTGCAGGATAATAAGTATAGCACAAGGATATTGACACAGCCTTTTCCTACAACTTTAAGGTTGGAGAACACACTTAAAGACATTAAGTATTCCTCCATACTGAATCTTCCCAGACTAGTGCTCCACTGGGGGTCAAATAAGTTTTTTCCTGACCATGGCACTGCCTGGGGTTTAAAAAAACGGCACAGGCACTTGGATTCAAACTTTTCCAATAATCAGAGGGCATGGTGGAGCTCTTTTGACCAATTGCCACAGTAATAAGGCTTCCCCACACAAAACGCCTACAGATCAATCCGGGCACACGACGCGCCCCCGGGCAATGTATTTGTACATAACGAACACAATCTCAAATGTTTCCTTCCATTTAAACATTTTTAATGGAGCTTCTCTTGCAGTGCTTCAAGCATGCTGTGGGCCTAGAAAAATAAAAATGTCATTGTATTTGTCACATGATCATACACAGTTATTGTTTCAAGCGAAATATAATGTAAAATATAACCTAAGCAAGGTTCAGACAGTAGCATAGGGTATTGACAGCCAAGTTGTCTCGCCGGTGGTTTACTCTGGTAAATCACATTTTAAAAGCACATTAGATAATAAACTAGCAGATCACATTGGTTGTCACCGAAATAAAGAATAAAACTGCAAAAGCCATTTTAGAAGCAGTTGAATGCTAAAGGTACCATATAGATGTGAAAAAAAAGGTTAGTGATCCAGCAATTCAGAATTGCACAGATCTACACACATGCAGCCTTACATTTGTCCAATACTGTTTATTCAAGTTGTTAGAAAAGGATTGATATTGTTTAAAGGGCTTTGTTTCTCATTGCTTGCTCTTGGTCTGGGAGCAATGATATGAATCCTGAGAGAAAGAAATAATAAATCACAGTATAATTTCAATACAACGTAATATGTAATCAGTAGAATCACAGTCCCTATTGTATCGCCACTTACGTGTGGTTATGTATTATGACGTTTATGTCAAGTCACAGCCCTACGGAACTCACCAATCACAAAGGCCAGCACCACATCTGTTCATCTTGAAAATACTAACACCCGGTAGAGAAATAAATGACCATGCCTGGTTTCGTCAATGTAACACCGCTAAGCCTGCCAGAGCACAAATCAGGATAGAGGCTATATGGAGTGTGTGCTCATGATCCAATCAGAGGGTTGTAAACTGCAGCAGGCTTCTAACGTTATCCTCTCACAGAGCTAACTGCCAGGACTGCCTATGGACCTGAATCGATGATTAGCCTACTCCTGCTAAAAATGGGCACATACTGAGTCTTCGTTGGGCTTCTATACATTGAATGGTACCTTGTGGTAAAATACAGCTGTTGCCAAAACAGTCCCTTTTGTATCAGTGTGTAGGTCCTACAGTACAGGATTACCATGTGCAGTGAGAACTAAGCAAATGTGTGTTGCTGTTGGATTGCACATTTGTATTGTCATTCACAACATTCATGTTGGCAACGGGCATTTAGGACATTTTAAATCGGCTGCAGTAGAGAACGCATAACCATCTGTGGAAAAAGCAGATGCCCTTTATACTGTCAATGTGTATTGTCACAAACCTGAACATTTTTAGCTGGGCTTCATTTGCTAATATTTCTAGTTCAATCTACATAGCATGTAAGAATAGTTTATAGTGATGCTCATCTTGTAGAGCATGTTTGTAGCCAGAAATTGTGTAGCATACACAGAAAACTGATTTCAAAGGAGTTATTTGTGGAAGGACGGGGATCTACAAAAGAATCATTTTGATTCAAAACCTTAAACATCCTGAAAACAGTTTTTGGAAAAAAGCCTTGGTAAAGCATTCAGTGATGGTCATGTGCAGTGGCAATCTTTGTTCGCTCTCCCTTAGTCTCCTCAATCTGCTCAATTCCTCCGTTTCTCCTGATTCTGCCTCACTGAGCCTGCCCTCTTCCTTCCCCACATCCCCTTTCTCCCAGGTCCGCTCTGCTCTCCACTCTTGCACTTTGGCTATGTTAATTACCGACTCTTCATCCACTCTATACACTGCTCCGGTCACTTTCTTCAGCTTGTCTCAATTCTCCACCTTCTCTCCCACTCCATCTTTTCCCTCTACCTTCTCGACTGATGCCTGACCACTGACAGCATCCCCATTGACTTCAATATGGCCAGAGGCTCTCCAAGAAACTAACACTAACATAGAAATTACAAACCGGTATACCTTTGGTCTTCCCTTATTAAAACACTTGAGCATGCTCTCGGACAAACCAGTCAGGTTTCAAGACAGGTCAGTCAAACCAAGATGCTCCCCCCTGTCACTGGGGCTCTTCATCCTGGCCAAGCAGACTCTTCTTCATTCTCATACTAGTTCTGCAGCCTTCAACACTGTGACCCTCCTCACCAACCTCTCATGCCTGGGCATCTCATGCTCTGCACACTTAGGCCAAAATGTTTTCCCCCCAAAAAATGAGAAAATGCATGAGTGCACATAAGCACAGAAATTGTGCTCATTGTCACAGTATGGTATATTTGCAGAGCGCAGGTCAGGGGTGTTACTTAACATGGGGGTTCCTGAATATAAAGTTACGCCCACTGAATATAAAGTTATGCTCACTGATGTTTGCCATTGCCTTTTTCTCTAATGCACCTATGGATGAGTTAAACAGCTGTGCGATCAGCTACTATGTTATGTAATTATATAAAATGTGCACAAATCCATGGCATTAGGTGCTTGAGTTGACTACAGCAACATGGTTGAGTGAAGCGGAGCTATTTTTCCTCAGGCAATTAGAAGCTGTGCAACAGCGAAGCCTACACCGCTGGCTTGGGCTCACTGTTATATCAGGTGATTTGAAAATAGCCCATGTAACCCCTGTTGGCAGGCACCTCTTCTGTTGAATGTTGCACATGCACATAAAGCAATGGTCTGGGAATGAGATTAGAGGACAAATGTCCAAATATTTATCATTTATGTATCACACCTCTGGCAGGATCATCTTCTTTAATTACAAAATTGTGTTCTTGTACCCGCCAAAGTGGCTGGAAAAATTGATAAATTTACCTAACATTAGCCAAATTGAACTGCACTTGGCAGGTGTTTGATTTACTTCCTGGTCCCTTCCCATTTTACAAAAAAACCTGATACCGTACCTTCACGGAATATCTGAAATAACTCCACAGCCAACTCAACACCTACCACTGAACTAATGCATATCCTTTCCCTGTTCTCTTCTTACCTCTAGCCCTGACCTGATAGCTACTTCATTAAATAAGGTGTACTTACTATTACTGAGTTGTTTGGTTTGTTCACCTAAACACTTGCAGATAAATACACAAAGTTGCTTAGAACAAGACGAATGACTGAAATACAAATTGAGATTGTTACAGGTCAATTCCTTATTCTCAAAGTGACAAGGCCTAAAATTAACAACTGGCAAATTCAGGTGAATTTTGGTATTTGAGGGTATAATTTTTGTTTCACCAACCTATGCTGGCAAGTGGTCACGGCTCTAAAATGCTAGCATTTTGTTAACTTTTTTGCAACATTTCGTAAAGTCAAGTATGGTCATTTAGACTGTGTGACATTTAGACACTGTGATAGCACACGCAAACTGCCATAGCTGTTTTCAAAGTATTTTTTACCTTTGGCTTTATAACTGGACTAGGAATCTGATATAAATGTATTAGACTACTGACAGCGGTGGCAGCAGCAGACTCTGGATGGTAGCCTACCCAGGATAAAATGACTGAGGGGGCATTTTTGTATAAATGAGGGGGGCATGTCTAATTCATATACCATTTGCTGTGTTTATGGGAAAACAAAACTGGGGGAAACAAAACTGGTCTATCCAAGAAAAGTACTGAAGCTTCTTTGTAGCACTTTTTTTTCCAGACTATTAACATTACCCAACATATTGCTAGTCATTTGTTTACTATTAAAAAGGTTAACTTTGTCAAATCACTTTCCATAAAATAAATAATGTGAGCAATTAGATTAATGATGCTTTCATTTACTTTGAACACCTCACCATCTGTAGCTTACTGCTTGAGAAATTTCACCTTCTGTAGTCCACCGCTTGAGAAACCTCACCCTCTGTATGACCTTTTGCTTTGAAAACCTCACCTTACGTAGCCTACCACTTGAGAAGTTGTGACTAGTCATGGGAGTGAAATGGTGCTTAAAGGAATGACCAACCACCAAATAACACAACTTCTCTGCATAAAAACATCAACGGTTGACTGCTACAGAGTAGGTGTGTTAAACTGAAACACAAATATGCTCTAACGAGTCTTTGATCAAACCTGACATGGTTTCACTGGCCCAACATGTTTTGACTGACCCCAGGCCATCGTTAATGTCGGACACTTTGATCCTTTGTGATGACCTGGTCTGAGTCACGTCAGATCTGGGTGAAGTTGGAAGGTTTACCCATTTCACTACATTAAAAAGGTGGATGCCTTCAATGGCCCCATACTGCTCTCAGTCCCCAAATTGGGAAATATATAGGGCCGTAAAAACACATTTGCTGTAATGCAACAGTATGTGACAGCTACCACAGTTTAAAAACCAATCGGCAGGTGGAAATTAAACCCCAGAAGTATTTTTGTGCACTACATTATGCACAACCTTTTATCAGAGTCAGTTTGACAGCAACACTAATGGTTGTAAAAAGTCTATATGTTTATATGCAGATTTTAAAATATTCTACAGACATTTCGAATACTCGCTTGAAATTCTGTAGCTGATTTAATTTGAAATCTTCCCCATATTTGTATGGTTTATTTTTGGCATCGTTATCAAGAGTGCCAGTAATTAGTTTCGATGTCAGTGTGTCTTTCATTCTATGGAAAATGCACCAAAGCAGCATAGAATACATGGTGGATTCACTGACCTGCCAGCCTTTGTCTGCGGTTCTGTAGTAGGGGTAGTTCTTGGTGATGTGAGTGTAAATCCCATTCAAAGTCAGTTGCTTGTCAGGGGCCATGGTGATTGCCTGGACTATAAGTTGAGCGTAGGAATACGGTGGCTTTGAGTCATCCTGTGGACAGTACGAATGTTACAGATACATGATATGGCATCATTGAGATGTTTGTTTCGTTGTTTGATGCGATTATCTGGGTCAAGTTTACTAGCTGGAAACAGTTACCTTGGTAACCAAACAAACAGCCTCGCTAGCTTGGCTAACCAAACCATCATCCAAGCTTGCCATTATGAAATTCAACCATGGCAATGATTCAGATGTTACTTTCTTTCCAAAGCTGCTCAAATAATGAACAGCCATTTCATTCTACAGTGAGGATTACCTACATGTTACAGAGAAATAATGCATGTTCTAGAATGCCCTTCAAGCCAATCAGAAAATAGTATTTAATAATACCATGGTCAAAGGTGGAGTAACTGCCTATTATATTCAGATTTTATTGAAGTATATAAATGTGAATGCCAATTAGTTAGCGCATACTAACACAAGTATAGGTCAACAACATTGATTGGGTATGACGCAACAGAATGACATTTTAAAAAGGACATATTTACAAGGTTTTTGATGAGTTCACCAGCGTTCCCCACAAAACCACAACACCTCACCAGTAATGATCTGTAAGAGCTAGAAATGTCTCATTTGGCCTCCATTAAACTGATTTGACTTATCTTCATATTAATGTGAAATAAAAAACCAAGGACAGCCAGACTACAGAGATGAACGGCAGAGTGGCTGGTGTCTTACCTTGGGACTGTCTCCTCCTGAGCCATCTCGGTCATCTGTCTGAGAGTTCTCATTGATGAGGTCGGCGGTTAACACGCGGCCCATCCTATAGCCAGACAGCCCTGCCCCTCTTGGACTTGATGGACACGAGTTTGGACAGGAGTTGGCAGCACTGTGGTAGACAATTCTTTATTTATTAAAAGGCAGAGTGTGTTTTGGTGATGAACATGAAAATCATCATGGTAGAAAAGATCTCAGCTCTATCAGGCATCTAAAAAGATAAAACCTGTGCAGGCAGTCATGAAACAAAGGATTTCAAATGTTAGTCTGCAGTAGTGGATGACCAATACAGATATCTAGAAGTTATTTTATTTTATATGGGTTAAGGAGAAAGAACTTGCTTAGTGCTGGTTTTCCCAGCTAGTCATGTTGAGTGCTCCTCTTTGCTGGCAGTGCGTGAAGCGACAAAACAGCTGTTCAGAGTCAACTCTAGAGCTTGTATTTTCAATGTACATGGACTGTTGAAGTGGCCAACAGAGACTGACAGACTATTTCTGTTCAGCCTGATAATGAATTGCACCCACCTGGTGAACAAGGTCTAAGTCAGTCCCTGATTAGACAGGAGGACAAAAAAGAAAATCAGCAGTGGAACAGTCTTTAAGATCTATATTTGAATAACCCTGCTACCAGCAAGGCAAAGTCATTCCATGGAGGGCCTAGTGCCCGTTATTTTGTTGCCCTTAAGACAACCAGGTGAAAGTAGTTCCCTACTAATTGGCGACCATTGTTCTGAAATCAAAAACAAGGAAGAGACAAAACCGGCAGACACTCAGCAAACTGAAGATTAACTTATGGCACTTGCTCTGTGAATGCTTCATGGCTCAAATTGTATTTCATCCAAACCTGATGGTGCCCGTTGGTGAGGGCAGGGGGCTCACAAGATGGGCAATGTTGTCTGGAATGTTGATGGTAAGCGGCGCTATCTGTGGCTGGACGGGCTTGACCGGCGACTCTGACACGTTCCTACGCTCCTTCTTATCGCTGGATAGGGCTGTGAACGTGATCTTGATGTTGGTGCTGGGAAACCGGAAACAACACCTGGAGAAGGAAATTCAGAGAAAGAACATTAGGACGTGACAAGTACAGGCCTTCCAGACCTACGAATACCTCAATCATTTAAAAAAATGTCCCTTTCATTATGCATACTGACTGCAACACACCAGCAGTGTTGCTATGGCTCTCTTAGTCAGAACAAGCAGAGAAACTGTAATAGGGTCTAGACCAAAGTGAGCCAGAGGAGTTAGCCTATTAACAGGGTTTATATATGGTAGGCCATCATGAAGCTTACATAACAGGAATTATTATTACATGGGGTATATTTGCATCGGTGGGATATATTTGGACCATGTCATCTGTTATGGTACCAGACTGGCTTGTTGTGACATGATATTTCTGACCTAAGTAATACAATCAGAGTAGTCTGCAAATCTAATAATCAGAACCAGTTCTAACTCCCTATTTATATTTCCTACTTAGAAAATTTAACATTTGGTTCCTGCCTGCCTTTAGAAAGACTGTGGATAGTGCTCGCTATACAGGCAGAATATGCAATACCTTGATTTTTCTCACATGCTGTGCAAACATTGCAACACACTGACTAAAACCTAGTTGATATTAAGCCAAAGCGTGGTCCATTGAAAAAAAAAATAAAAACAGCCAACTAGCTGCATATTCCCTGGTAAATACGACAGTATTTCTAACCATACATAAGCATCAGGCTCATGAGAAATGACTACCAGATTGTGTTTAGCATACTGAAATCATTCTAGTTTAACAGTCTCGAGCAGTGGAGCGCTTCATGTTAACGGGATGTGGTAGCAACAACATTGAAACACAAATAGCCGATGCTTTCGGAATGTCAATTCTGGAAATGTACTTGTTTATCCAGTACAACCGTGGTCCAACTTTTACCTCAATAGAATGTCAGCTAACATGGTAAGTCAATCAAGGTGTATTGACCAATCACATTACGAGACGTAGGGGCCTTGTAGGCGGAATTCTGTTGAGCCAAAGTAGTGGTTGTATTCTGGAAAATATCTTTATTATTATGCATTAATTGGGGGAGCACCTGAAGTACCGCTGTTGTAACGGACAAAAATAAGTAGGAATATGCGTTGACAAAATGTTATTGCAAGAAAATCACGCAAACATTGTTCGCTCCTCAACTCAACCCCGTAAAACGAAAACTAGTATACCCCGCTAGGTTTTGGCGTTAACTCCTGTAAAGTTAGCTTTACAAGCTACATAGAGGCTCGCTAGGTGGGGATATGTAACAATCCACGCTGAATTGCAAAAAGTTCTCGAACATTACAGATAGAAATTCCATTAATAAAGACAACACATGACATTACTACAATTACAAATGACCGAAACTCGTAGCGTAGTTCTATCAGAACGTCCGATTGAACGCGCCCCGGGTGTTGCTTGTCATAACACGTGCAGCGGCCGGGGAACAAAACAATAACAAAGCGGAGGTCAGAATATTATCACCTTTACGTTAGCGGTTGTACACTGACATACAATCTAAAATAATTCCCCATCTTGCATGACAAACAATCTAAAATAATAACCAATCTTACATTCGTGGGAGCTGCAGAGGTGGGGCACCTCGTCTCTGGAACACCCCATCCACAAACACCCCGTTTTTTCCGAGGCATCGGAGGTAGAACTCCCCGCTACCGGTGCCGTCTTCACCAGCGGTGAAAATTTCGAGGTGCCGGCGAGAGATAAAACTAGAGTGGCCCATGCTGACGTCCACCGAGCCTTGCGATGAGTTCCGTCCGATGGTCGCCGACCTCTTCTTCATCAGGTATTCGAATTCTCGGCCCTCAAGCCGGGCGACTGCCGACCCCGCCGCCATCTTCTTGGGGGTTCTAATTTTGAGACTGTGTGATGAACAATAGGCGCGAATTAGGCAATACCGACCTCAAATTTGGCAGGCTTAAAAAAATTGTAGATTTCGTAAAAGGGGAATCAAATTTTAAACCGAGAACAATTTGGCTAGGAACGTGCCAGACCGGGGACAGCGGCTCCAACACACCGCCGCGACAGAGAGAAAGAGAAGGGACATCAGCCAACCAAAGGAGGCCAAATGGGCGGAAAGCAGGTGATTGATATGTCAATGAGCCAATTGCTTCAAAGAATGTGTAAGTGTTCACCAATGAACACATTCGTTTTACATGAACCGGTACTCAGTGTGGGCGGAGTATACTAATTGTAGTTAATTCCATTGGCCCTTGTATTAAATCTCCACCCACCCGGAGCACCGTCCCAAACGTGACAAAAGCGTTTGTAGATTTTATAAAGGTTGGTTGCACTGTAGGCTGACACGCAGAACGGCGAGGTTTTCTCAAACGAATTTCCTCACTTCCTGCACCCTCTATCGTCTTTGGCCTCTTTCTGAAACAGTTCGACTGCAGACGTGTGTAATAATGCGCACTTTTACTTTAGCTTATAGACGAATTTTGGTTTCTTTACATTACACTCCGTTGGTACACCCATGGCGTATACCAAAGAATGTGGTACATCAAAGCATATAAAGCGTTTTATAAGGATACACCAAAATATAAAGCTGTTCTATTACCTATGGGTACACCAGTTTCTGAGCCCTACCCATAATACTCTAGTGATGACCTCGTAACTAGGCAACGGAACCAACAGAACGTTCTACATCCCATTTAGTAAACACACCAAAAATGCAAGCGTAACCCCCATGAAACAACACCAACACACTTAAAAAGAACATGCTATATATGATCAATCTTGTTTTAAATAACAAAAGTATCTTAGGTTAACAATCTCGTGCAGTTAGGACTGCTGTGGTGTAAATTAACTCACAAAGTCTTTATATCTGGGGGTTGGTTGGTATTCTCTCTCTGAACAAGGAGACTATCTATAGGAGGAACTGGTATTCTCTCCCCCCCAGGAGACTATCTACTAGGGTAACAGGCCCAGGAGACTATCTATAGGGGGACTCTCAAAAATGGTTGAACCTAAAACTAAAAATATGGAAATTACAGTGATTTAGTTAACTATTAGGTGCAGATAATTACCAAGCCAACATTACATATGCCTAGATTAATGCTAGTCTTCTGGATAAATAGTTAATGAATACCAACTTCTAATGAATTGTCACATTGTAAACTAAAATGATATAGGCCTACTGTGTACTGTTGCAATGCTGATAGACAATATAAATACATTTAACAAACCAAACACGTTCAGTAACAACTTACAAATAATAAGAAATTATTTCCCAACAACATTTCTTTCCAATTTAAGTAGCCTACATTATTCTGCAATTTCTTGATAAACCTTGTCTATCATTACTTTCTGGTGCACTTGAAGTTATGTGATCGACCATAGGGCTGGAGAGGAGCATTATGTCAGCTGACTGACCAGGGCCTATTTGGCCACTATTCATTTCAAATAAGAATCCACTGAAATAAAAGGCTGATTAAAAATTACAAATCTGAACTTTCTCAACAGTGACCTAGGAATTAAAATGATTTTTCACAGCAGTAGGAGACGCTTGTTAGGTGTTTGTATACTTTATACTTAAAAAATTTTTTTATGACTTAAGATGTGCCTGGTACTATTCTGATTCCTGTATGATGCAATAGGCATTCAGAGAATATTAGAACTGAGGAAAGAAATTATCAAGGTCGCACAGCAAGTTGTCAAAGGAAAATCATGATTAACCACACCTTGTCTTAAGTGACTAAAATATGCTGTTGAATATATTTTATAACCCATCTACAAACTAGTCTTACCATTAAGTTCATACAGTAGAAATGCTTTGTGCATATTGTCTGAGATCTGATACCACCATGTGGCTCAGCTGTGGAACTGCAGTCAGACTGACACCGGATAAGCTGCTATTTACGCTATGGTATGCACTCTCTGTATTGTTTTTATTATTCTTTGTATTTCCATAGTGAGTTATATAACATTTACTGTATTGTTTAACTGAGGTGTAAATATATGTTTGCATTATTATAGCCAAGGCGGTCTTCTCTGGAGATATGACACTTAAATGCATAAATAAAGTGAACTATTTAAGCCCCAAATTCAAAAGGAAGTAATTGCATATTGTCCAAAAAAGTATAATAAGGCACTGTCGTGGTAATAAGAAGCTGAATTATTTTCACTTTTACTAGACACAACGTTATACATCAGCAGGTACACTAGCTGAACATACGTCCCGCAATTTCAGCACCGTGGACAGCGACCCGCAGCTTTTTGTGAGTGGCTGACTGAAATGAACTGGGGACTCAGGAGACCTCTGAACCAACAGATGTAGTGGACTGTGAGAGTATGGATCACCTCTCAGCCAGCAGTAATGGTCAGAACATTCAAGTGAAAATGAGACAGAATGTAACATACAGGTGCTGGTCATATAATTAGAATATCATCAAAAAGTTGATTTATTTCAGTAATTCTATTCAAAAAGTGAAACTTGTATAATGTATACATTCATTCCACACAGACTGATATATTTCAAGTGTTTATTCCTTTTAATTTTGATGATTTTAACTGACAACTAATGAAAACCCCAAATTCAGTATCTCAGAAAATTTGAATATTGTGAAAAGGTTCAATATTGAGGACACCTGGTGCCACACTCTAATCAGCTAATTAACTCAAAACACCTGCAAAGGCCTTTCAATGGTCTCTCAGTCTAGTTCTGTAGGCTACACAATCATGGGGAAGACTGCTGACTTGACAGCTGTGCAAAAGACGACCATTGACACCTTGCACAAGGAGGGCAAGACACAAAAGGTCATTGCTAAAGAGGCTGGCTGTTCACAGAGCTCTGTGTCCAAGCACATTAATAGAGAGGTGAAGGGAAGGAAAAGATGTGGTAGAAAAAAGTGTACAAGCAATAGGGATAACCGCACCCTGGAGAGGATTTTGAAACAAAACCCATTCAAAAATGTGGGGGAGATTCACAAAGAGTGGACTGCAGCTGGAGTCAGTGCTTCAAGAACCACCACGCACAGACGTATGCAAGACATGAGTTTCAGCTGTCGCATTCCTAGTGTCAAGCCACTCTTGAACATAACAGCGTCAGAAGCGTCTCGCCTGGGCTAAAGACAGAAAGGACTGGACTGCTGCTGAGTGGTCCAAAGTTATGCTCTCTGATGAAAGTAAATTTTGCATTTCCTTTGGAAATCAAGGTCCCAGAGTCTGGAGGAAGAGAGGAGAGGCACAGAATCCACGTTGCTTGAAGTCCAATGTAAAGTTTCCACAGTCAGTGATGGTTTGGGGTGCCATGTCATCTGCTGGTGTTGGTCCACTGTGTTTTCTGAGGTCCAAGGTCAACACAGCCGTCTACCAGGAAGTTTTAGAGCACTTCATGCTTCCTCCTGCTGACCAACTTTATGGAGATGCAGATTTCATTTTCCAACAGGACCTGGCACCTGCACACAGTGCCAAAGCTACCAGTACCTGGTTTAAGAACCATGGTATCCCTGTTCATAATTGGCCAGCAAACTCGCCTGACCTTAACCCTATAGAAAATCTATGGGGTATTGTGAAGAGGAAGATGCGATACGCCAGACCCAACAATGCAGAAGAGCTGAAGGCCACTATCAGAGCAACCTGGGCTCTCATAACACCTGGGCAGTGCCACAGACTGATAGACTCCATGCCACGCCGCATTGCTGCAGTAATTCAGGCAAAAGGAGCCCCAACTAAGTATTGAGTGCTGTACATGCTCATACTTTTCATGTTCATACTTTTCAGTTGGCCAACATTTCTAAAAATCTTTTTTTTGTATA